>JASDQU011179170.1:4183-19806 GCA_032191745.1 Picea mariana | reverse complement strand
TGCGGTGCCGAGGTGCACATGTACCCGAAACTCCCGATACTCTGATTCCCGATTTGCGATGAGCCCCATTCCTTACAGGCTAGCACCTATCGGCTGGAATCTGCTTCACATGACCACTGCCTCCGTGTGACCATAGTCAAACTTTCCATCGGGCTTTCGACATTCTTGACGACACAATGTTTGTGTCCACAGGACTTGCGATTCCCCGAAACTCGATGGCTCATGGCCATTGACTTGTCAACGATCCGCTCTTTGTTGCAAAGTCTGCCACCTGTCCTCCACGGCTGACAGTCGTTCCCGCCTATCAGGAAATCGCGAATCGCGATTCTGAAACACATGAAGCTCTAGCTCTCGGGATCCCCGACTTTGCAGAATCTCTCACCACGTGCCTCTGTTGATGGACGACTCTGATTCAGTCGAGGAATCACGCATCGCGATTCACTCATGTAAGAGTTCCCTGCCTCCAGAAACTCTGATCCTCCGATGAACTGAAATCCCGACTCTCCTNTCAGATGCAATCGCGTTCCAAAGTACCTGTGAATGAAATGACCAGCTTACAGTCATTTCTGGACTTCCCATTTATGGTGGAAACGATGTCCAACCACCATCAACTGCTGCAATAACTGATTCATTGGGATCGGGGAAAGCCTCGGCTAACCATGTACCTACAGGACATGGAAACCTCCTCATTCTTCCATTTGTATCTTGTTTGGAGAAATCCTGGTAGGACTAGCGGGTGGACGTGGAGGCCATCATGGTGACTGGGGACTTGATGTGAGGCGGTGAATGTATGATGAGAAGAGGCCATGCGGAAAAAACACAGGGGTCGGGAAGAAAATATGAGATGGCATAACACGGGGATTGGACGTGGCGGCAAAGGATAGATGACAGGGGTATGTGTTGAGGTTTCGGGGTTTCGGGGTTTGCGGTGCCGAGGTGCACATGTACCCGAAACTCTCGATACTCCGATTCCCAATTTGCGATGAGCCCCATTCCTTACAGGCTAGCACCTATCGGCTGGAATCTGAACCACATGACCACTGCCTCTGTGTGACCGTAGTCAAACTTTCCATTGGGCTTTCGGCATTCTTGACGACACAATGTTTGTGTCCACAGGACTTGCGATTCCCCGAAACCCGATGGCTCATGGCCATTGACTTGTCAACGATTCGCTCTTTGTTGCAAAGTCTGCCACCTGTCCTTCATGGCTGACAGTCGTTCCCGCCTATCGGGAAATTGCGAATCGCGATTCCGAAACACATGAAGCTCTAGCTCCCGGGATCCCCGACTTTGCAGGATCTCTCGCCACGTGCCTATGCTGATGGACGGCTCTGATTCAGTCGGGGAATCACGCATCGCGATTCACTCATGTAAGAGTTCCCTGCCTCCAGAAACTCTGATCCTCCGATGAACTGAAATCCCGACTCTCCTTCTGATGTCTGACGCGTGTCCTGCCAAGGTCAACGGCTAGGATCCCATCGGTCTTTCAAGACTCGAACGATCTCGGCTGTCTTACCCTTTGAAACCCCGATACCACAATTGTTGCTAACATTAGGCTTCATGGGGGATAGAGTCGTCCCTGTGATGCTCTAAGGACTCATTTGCAGTTCCAGTGCCTTGTTGTTGGGCTATGGAGTCATGCTCAAAACCTCCCACTGCTGAGAGTACAGGTCGAAAAATAAATGGAACAAAATAACTACATGCTCGAAAAAGCTTATTTATATACAATCCTAATTCTAATGAAATATTTCACATNTATGTGTTCCGAAAAAACTTAGGATAAGTGCATATTGTGGGTTTTTCCCAAGCTTTTCCATGTTTTTATCACCAAGGGGTTAGACATCAAACCTTTTAAACCTCAAAGACATGGTTCAACATTGATCATCGTGCTGGTTTTATTGAGACAAAGCAAACTACCCTATGTTCTAACCTAATTACCTATGACAATTAGTCCAGATTAAACTGTTGGACTAAGGAATTACTCTATCCTGGGGTTATCTGACCAAGATTAGGCAGTTTGGTCAGATTTATTCACTAACTAACCTAAATCACTTGGCTAAAGATTAAACAGTTTAGCCAAGCTTATTCACTACGCCTATCAACATCAATTTAAAGAATTTGGCCATGCTTGAACGGTATGGACCAAATCATTGTTATTACATGGGGCTCTTTGGAATTTCTTTTATGCCCTCTTTTATTCTTTTTCTTCTTTTCTTTTTCTTTTTCTTTTCTTTCTTTTTTCTTTTCTTTCTTTTTCTTTTCTCAAATTATTTGCAGAATGGACAATCATTTGACAAACAAAAACACTTAAAGAGATAACATTTCAGTCACCAGTTGATCCTATAAATTATAGGGTTATAACAGCAGCTCCACCTGGGGCCATTTTGAGGGCCTAAATGAAGGATTTTTGGGATATAGATTCTCAATAATAGTCAAAGGCTCTCATTGAGCCCCCAAAATGAATCTCCTCGACGATACCTTTCCAACGAGCTATCGTGCGCCCCAAACGGAGATCGTATGCCAAAGCTATGCCCCTAGGAAGTTGATACACCAAACTACCCAAAACGGGGTCCACAAAACTGTTGGATTTTCATCTTCAAGGGTTAGGGTTTTGGATTTTCTTTATGATAAAAAAAGGCCTTTGGAACCTCATTGTAAAATCATCTTCTTGCGAATGCGAGTAGCAGACACATCTCTTCTCAGAGATAAGCTATCACCATTCTAGCGAGTCTTTCACTATGTATTTTTACAGTCTTTATACATTTTCGCTCATTAATAGAAAATTGTGTATTATTGCATCTCTGTGTTTATGGTTTCATCTCTGATACATTTCTGTTTTATTATTTTTGATATTCGAGATATCTCTATACATTGTTTTATTATATCTCCTCTCTCATTTCGTGTCGAAAATAATCCGGATCAAATCTACCCTGAGTTCCTTTCTTAAACATTAATTTTTCTTTGGAAAAAGTTTGTCATTTTTTAGCAATGAATTATATAATACACCCTTCTATAGTAATCTCAACCCAAAAATCCACACCATGAGTAATATGGTGATCTACTTGTTGTAGTGAAATGAGACTCAAAATTATCAACTGAATGATTTTTCTCTATCGATCCTTGTACTCCAGAGCTTCCTCTAGTCTCTTCAGCCACTTGTGTATAGTTACAAGGAATTTGGACCAAAACACCTCATACTTGTCTTTATAAGTACCATTATACAATGCATATTCTCAACACATATGAGGGTCCCATTCACATAACTTAGCCTCTTATGCTACAAAATATTCAAACCTTTTCTCCCACCAAATTTAGATCATGTACTTATAAATTCTACTGCTCATCCTACAGACATCTCCCTTTGAGAAATGGGTCCCAACAATGGAACCATTTGTTGGTGTTAAAAGGGGACCAAGGTTCCCATGGAATACTAACAAAGGATCCATTACACTCTATAAGTGATAGCATTTTCAATCTTCCCGAAGGGAAGAAGGTCTCACCTAAAGTGTAGCTGAGAGTGTTAAAGACATAGGAAGATACAATAGGACTTCAAAAACTCCATATACATAGTTATAATAACATACATTTATTAGATACATGCATAATGTAGCATTAAGTATTGGAATTGGAAATAAAACCATTATCATAGACTAAACATGCAATATTCTAGATTCATAAGCAAATAAGCAAATAACACAACTCCATGCAACATTCAGAAGAGACTCATCACACAAAGTTTTAAAGGGGCCCTAATACTTCTTCATTCATACATTCTGCCAAGCTTACAATAGACTTTCACAACAATATAGAAAATAGACTCTTTCTCATCAACAATAGAGCATCAATCATCAACTTGCCCTTACAGTCAACCAATGATCAACTAGTTTTTCCCCAAGCTAACACTAACACTAACCCCTTTACCATATCCTTGAAGGGATTTTATACAATGATAGTGTCTAAAGTTGACCATGTCAATTTGGTTACAAAAGGATAAGGATGACTATGTCAATTAATTACTTGGGTCGACTCATTAATTATGCTCCTTAACTTGTAGTCATTTGTAGTCGACTTATGCCACATTTTTTTATGCCTTAATGCATCCTTTGCACTAATATTGATGCTCTATTATGGTGCTTTCTCATCCATCCATCTTTTTGAATATTCCACAAAAATGAAGGGGAAAACATGTGTTGCATCAAGGGGATCCTTGTACTATGTAGGAGTCTTCCAATGAACCACTCTTTGTGTTGAGAGTCATGGATCTAGTAGGTCAGCCTACTCATCAAATCTATGAACCCGTGGTCATACTCCCATGCACTTTTCCATGTAATTTGCTTGATATTCTTCAAATAGTGGGAAACTATGCTTCTTTGTTCTAAGTTTTTGGAACTCTACGATGAATGCTTGCTTGATTTCATTAATTATCCTAGTAATCCCTTATGGTTCTTTGTACATATTTCATATACCATTGAAGAGAATTACCTCACAACATTTTTTGAAACTCAACCAAATTTTTTTCAACAGTTGCAATATTTTTAGCACTCCATATTTCTTCACATAAAAGTTTGTGTTGCTTGGCATCTCCATCTCCTTTTCCCAATAAATTTCACAATTCGAACATGGAACCTGGTTTCATTGCAACCATCTTGGTATTGGATTTTTAACAAACAAAAATCCTCTTTGTCATGGTTGAACAATGAGGTTGTGTTTGTTTTCTAAAAATAAACTAACTTGATTAGTGCTAGCTAAATATTTACCATAGCTTGGTGGGTATCTACTACTACTTAATATAATTCCTCCTTTAATTTGACTACACTTTTGTATGCCAACCTTTGGATTAATGTGATTTAGGGTTACCTCACTATAATCAAAATGCATAAGGGGTGATGTAAGTGTTGTTCTAGGTCCACTGTCTTTTAAGGTCACCATGTTTATGATTTTTTCTCCTTCCTCATGAAACAAATAGAATATATCGATAGTCTCATCAACAATTTACGTTTCTATGCCAAGATTCATGTTAACTAGTTAGTCAAATATATCATCATGTGTGGCCTCATGATGTAGTGTTTCCAACCTATCTATTTGTACTTTTTTGTCCACCTTCAGGGTTCCTTCATCCCATCTCTTAGATCTTGTAAACATGCCTCCACTCTCCCTTTGTTCAATGGGGCCTTCCTCTATCATTAACCCTCTTTCTCATAACCAATAACTGACTTGTTATCATCTTTTCCTTAGATTTTCCAATTCTCATAGTCGTGACTCACCACTATCTCCATTGCTTATTTCTTTTTGCAACACTTCTATGCATTCATGAATTGATCTCATTTGTATTAGCCACCAATTGTCAATTATCACGTCACACCTCAAGGGCCTGTCTACTATTTCTATCTTATGGGCTTCCTGCATGGTTTCTTGTTCCCCCATAGAAACCTTCATCTTCATCAACACCATCCCATCACCTTCCTTAGCATGGAACTTATGCTTCCATCTCCTTTGGGGTAGAAGGAAAAAACTCTTCTTGCACCAAAACAATCTTTACACAAGTAGGAATTTCTTTCACTAGCTTTTCCCTTGGTCCTCTCATAAACTTTTCTTTGACTCATGAATAAAACTAAGACAAATATAATATAAAATCCATAATATAATATTCCAATGTACTCTTGACCCAAAATTTTACATCTCTCATTATCGATTGTTGCAACTCTGTAACATAATCAAATTTTAAGCAATCTAGATTACGATCTTGCCCTCTCTCCACCATTGATATGTCTTGTTATCCTCAAGTCTCTACAACCATTCAAACATGCTCATGAGAAATTTTGGCCCAAAATATCTCATATAGATCACTAAAAAGCTTGTATTCTTTGAATAATTGTGGTGTCCATCCAATCAACGAAGCATTCTATTTATCCAAAAGATCTATCTATTCATAAAACCAATCCTTAATACATTCCTTCATGAACTTCCCTATAATTATGTCACAATCTCCAAATTTTATTGCTAGGTCCTAGTGATGGAACCCTTTATTAGCTCGAATTAATAGACCAGGGTCTATAGGGATGTCCAACAAAGGGGTTGTAGTCTATCACCGACATATCAATTGCTAAGGATAGGGAACATCTCACCCAAGGTGCATTGCCAAGACTTTAGATGGATGGAAGAAAATTTATAGAGGATGGATGCAAGCATTTCCACCCTTGTAATCTATTCAATAATTTAACCATTCCCTTCAGTTACCTTTATAATTATTTTGTACCATTCATAAGATTATAGCATAAACACAATTATCCATCATAATAAACTAACTATATAACTCTGGACAAATACATTGCAAAGACTGTAAAAATCATCAACATATACCATTCACATGATGCATAAGTTCCAATGCAAGGGTGCCATTCTATTCAAATTCATCATAAACAACAACATCACTACAAAATATATTATTTCTCATAGGAGTCAGAACTCATTACAACATACAAACTTTACATGATCCCTCTAAATCTTTATAATCCTTCACATGTCATAGCATTTACATTTTATGCTTGTGTTTTTAGACACTGTGGTACCTTTAGATTGTTACCTTACTACTAATGTAGTAAAGTTTTTCTTTTAGTCCATTATTTCTTTGGTCTTTAGTGTTCTATAGTATTCTCTCAGTCAACTTCTCAAAACTAGGGTTCTCTTCTCGGTTCTCTGGCTTCTGCCTCTCACAATCTCTATCCTTATTTATCCTTGCCAACTATTTCTAGATCTAGGTGGCATGTATATCCTATAATTGATAGAGTTAGCACCACTGTGTCTTTACCAAAATTAAAGGAGCCAACACTAAACTATGTTGCATGATGCCTTAATTAACACCTAACCAATGTTGTTACCTTCATGCTCTCATTATCTCCATTACAATGTTTCCACCTCATGCCTTTGCTTGCATCTCATCATCAATTTCACCCATCACTTTTCCCTCTCCTTCTTTCCCTTGGATTCACTTGCTTCCTATCATATCCTAAGATTTAGTGTCACTATTCCCTCTAGTGGCTTGAGGCAAGGTGCTAACCTTTGTTATGTGATCTGTAGCTTGCTACTAAGATCATCATGTTCACATATCGTATGCCTCATTTAGCTTCAATTACCAACTCCCTTGATCATATAAGTGCATGTATCACCCTCTTACTATGGATCTCATATGGCCTTCACGATTTGTCTTCCATAATCTAATTATTGAATTCCTCTCATGATAGTTAGATTCATTTTGTTTTCTTCCGTAATCTAGTTTCTATCTTGATTTTGTAGTGATTAGAATTACTAAAGTTTCATTTTGTATTATGCTTACTATTCTGCTAACATAGTAGTTAGATTTTCCATTATCCCATTTCATAGTTTAGTTTTTTTGCTTTTATGAGTTACACTTGCAAGTCTCTCTACCTAGCAATTTTTGCTTGTCACGCATTGTGTTGCTTTTTTATCTTTCAATTTATCTTTGTCTTATACATGTTTTATATCATGATTTTTATACATGTGTATCATATCTCTACTTGCTTAAATTAATTCTCAAGGCATAGAGTTAGATGTAAATGTTAGGGACATTGATGTCCTGGCTAGTGGACAACAACCCCCTTGAAGTCAACACATTATCTCATGTTGCACACACTAAGATTTTCCCCATGCATCATTACCTTTCTATTGTTTCTAGTCTCGTATTCTCTTTTCTTTTCTTATATCCTTGCTTGAAACTCACTATTATTCCCATATGATGGATAGCAACTCATACAGGGGGGGAGGGAATATGTATCATATGGATTTCTCACTTTAGCACCCACATAGACTTTCCCACCAAGAAGTTCACAATGTGACCCTGTTTTGTGTTGTATCCATGTATAACCTACCCAATGATGTGATCAATAGCTCTCTACCATCATTTTATGTTCGACCACCTTCCTTGAGTCCCCCTACTTTATCCAAGATGTATGACCTATAGCAATGTCTAGTTCTTAATTAGGCTCTTTGTCACCTTTCCTATATTTTTCTTTGACCCCTGGGAATTGATTTGGTTCAGTTTCACCTTTCATGATTTTTTGGGGGGTATTTACCTACTCTATGGGTCCAATATAGGGTGTAAGCCCCTAATTCAGTCCCTAGTTACTCATGATGCCTCATTACAAGTCTACAATGGCCCAAATAGGTTTGGGTTTGTTGTTTATAGGTAAAATGAGTCAAATCTTCCTTAACCTTTATTGGTCTCAAGGTGTTAAGAGAATCGTGACCAAGTCCACAATGGCCCAAATAGGTTTGGATTTTTTGTTTATAGGTAAAATGAGTCAAATCTTCCTTAACCTTTATAGGTCTCAAGGTGTTAAGAGAATCGTGACTTTCGCAGTTGTACCGTGGCTTTGCCTCATGGATCATGGAATAAAGACATTGTTTTATGGGAGAAACCTACAGTAAGACCTTAGAAACTTTTGGTATGTGGTAAAACTGCATGATTTGATGTTTTTCAATATGGGTCTCTCCCCAAAACAATTAGTTTGTCATTCACTTACACCTTAAGTTCATTCCTTTTCCTATTTATACCAATCAAAATATTCTTTGTAAAGTCTCTTACATCTCTCTTAGATTCCTCTCTTTCTATTTCATGATCTTGTACATACACACTCAAAATGGCATCAAACCTTAACCTAGCATCCTAATTCTTTTACAGGACCCTTGGACTACTTGTACTTTTCCTCTTAAGCACCCCAATAAGGATCTCTTGCTATTAGTTTGGCTCCAACCTTACAAGCTTGTTGTCTCATCTTAGGGATTCTCAAAAAGCTCAATCTTCTCATATCATGGAATTCCACATCATAGTTGATCTATGCCATGATGTTTCTACCAATCACACAATAGATCATTAGTTGTGATATTCTCACCCACATAGCAATACTTAGTTAATACACACAAGCTATACTTTCTACTTCAAAAGTATACAACCCCACTCTATAAAAAAAATATAGTTTAGGGTGAGATAAGCTTTCTCATTTCCATATCTACCTTGCTGGAGACATGCATAATTTACTACTGCAACCAATTCTTGGCTTCTTTTAGCATCCTTTGATGCTTGAGCCAGATCTGCATTCTATCCATTTCTAATAGATGAAGCTCCAATTTACTTGAGCACTTCCAACCAAGCCCAACTTGGCCTTTCCATTTTTATCATAAATGCATTCCTGACAACACCCAACTTTTCAAGCTATCTTATTTCCTAGATATTTACAATTGTTATTCTATTCTAAATACCTCCATAATTATGCATCTTTTCCTTTATATTAGACTGTCCTTAAGCCTTATCCAGCTACGAAACTTGTCCCTCATTCCTTAGAGAATTCTAAACCAAGACCCACTATGTCTCATACTCTATCTCCCAAGCCAATTCCACACAATGGAGTGCCTCATTCCCTTGATAGCAACTCCCAAGTGGATTGAAGTGCGTCATTCAATTTACATGGTCTTAGAATTATCTGAAGCTTTGTTTTGATACCTAGTATCTTTCTCTACCTCCACAAGGCAATCTAGACTCAAGTATAACATGGTCCTTTATCATCATTTGCTTCACATCTCTTATAATTAAGTTGTTGGATCATACCTTGCAACTCTTCAGTTTATCACTCTGTCTCAAGTCTGCTGATTTCCAAGAGTAATTTATGAACCTTGTGAGTTCATATTTACCTCCATAATTTGCACGAAGCATTGATACCAAACCTCATGGAGGATTTTTATCAAACAATAGTGAGGCAACTGCTATTTTGTTTTGACTATTTAGGCCTTTCTTGCCCATTATGAGCTATGATTTGCTTGTCCCATAAAGGTCAAGTGTTGTAACTTTGTCCTTGACATACTTTGTCATTTACAATTCTTACCCCTAACAACTGTAGTGTTGTAACATGGGCTTTGATACCACTTTGTAACTTACCAATCCCTATTTATAGCCTTATTGAGGGAGGGGTATTTCTTTTACTTTTCCATTATCCTTTTTTTTGTTTGCTAGTTTGTCTGTGACCTACGGGACTAGCCTGTGGCTTGAGAAACTACGACTCAGGGGCATCTAAGCCATCAAAATCACTCAAGGATCGCACCCAGCCTGAGCCACACCAACCCTTAACATGGCTGGAATTTTTGTCCCCGCAGGTTTCGAACCGGTGACTTAACATCACGGAGTGCCTTAACAACACACTCTGTCACCGACTGTCCTACACCTCGGGGACTCCTTTTCCATTATCCTTAAACCTTCAAGGTTTTTCAATTCCTCTACATTTGGATGAATTCTCATTGTGTGGAGTTGTAGGCCACACATAATGCTCCTTTTGTCCTTATCAGAATAGTTCAAATGAACCTTTAATTTGGGCTATTGGTCCTCCTTCAAACATCACCTAACACTAGACCATCTATCCTAATCAAAAGATCTCCCCTCTTTCGAAATATCCACCCAATGGCAAAGCTATCAACATTAAGAGAATTTTAAAGTTAAAAATGGGCCTTAAAACAAAAAATGTACAATCATATCAACTTTAAAAGAACCAATAGGATTCCAAATGATGATGTCAACCATAAGGGTAAATAGTTTTGGAGGGAAAGACCCATTGTGAGATATACTAGATGTGGAATTAGATGTGGAATTAAATTTTGCATCCAACGAGTACCCATTTTGCATACTTTTGATAGACCCACTGTGAGATATACTAGTAATACATGAAAAAAACATGTTCCTACACTTGAAATCTGAGTAAACCTATAAGGAGATAAATCAAAAATACGAGAAAAAAAGTAGTTTTATTTCTTTCCCTTGAAAATTCATATCTCTTATTTTATTATTCTAACTATTATTTTATTATTTTCCTTAGGAGGCCCATTTTAGACCTCAAAATTCCCCTAATGTCCCTTTTGAAATATTCCCTCAAGAACTTTCAAAATATAGGCCCAATAAGCCATCAAGCCTCTTACAAAGATGCCATCGAGCACTTTCGAAAGACAAGCCCAATAGGCCATCGAGCACTTTCGAAAGACAATCCCAATAGGTGATCGAGCACTGTCGAAAGACATGCCCAATAGGCCATAGAGACTCTTTAAAAAATTTCATTGAGCACTTTCAAAAGATAGGTCGATAAGCCATTGAGCCCTTCCAAAATATGGCCATCGAGCACTTTTGAAAGAACCGATCAATAGGCCATCAATCTCTTTCAAATGATGGCCATGTTGGTTGTGGAGCTTGATTATCTTCCTCATTCAAAGGTCTTGTTTCAATTATATTTAGACACTATTACTTGACGGGGAGTGTGGGGTGGCTTCCCCCCCCAAGGTAGGGGATTCGGGGGCAGTGCCCCCGAGGCAGAATTTTGGGAAAAAATTCCTTGTAAAATATTCTAATTTCATAGTCAATCTAGACCGTTCATTATAAGGTCGCAGATCTGAAGGTAGAAGTTATGTTAGGGATTTTTTTCCCTAGAAGGCAACCCTATTTCCTTGTATGAGGGAATTATATTGTGACTATGTCAACAAGTGAATATTGTACTCTGAGAGAGGAGACTATGATAGAAAGAAGAGGAAGTTACAATGGGCATGTTGTAGGTTGTATCCCTTCATTTGTTGGATAATAATAAAGGAAGGTCCTGACATTTCTCTTGTGGACGTAGCCCACACTAGGTGAACCATGTATATATGTGTCTCTATTGTATTGTGTATCTTCTATGTTTTATTTCCGCATTTGTTTTATTTAATTGCCATGCGATCATGTTTTTCTAACAACTGGTATCAAAGTGAAAGGTAACTCGTAGGAAAAGAGGGTTCCTGGTTCAAGTGGGAGCAATGGCGGAAGATGGAAAGTTTAAGGTCAAGAAATTTAATGACCAAAAATATCATTTATGGAAGATGTAGATGGAAGATTATTTATATCAGAAGGATCTTTATCTATTGTTGGGCGGAAAAGTAAAATAGTTGGCGAGTATGAAGGATGAAGAACTGGATATTCTTGATAGAAAGGCACTGGGAATGATACGGATGTGCCTAGTAGCATCGATGGATTTCAATATTTCGAAAGAAAAGACAATGAAGGATCTCATGGACACATTGGGTAAACTATATGAAAAACCCTAGTCTTCCAACAAGGTATTTCTAATGAAGGGATTATTTAATACGAAGATGTCAGAAGATGGATCTGTTTTTGATCATTTAAATGAATTCAATACGGTTACTAATCAACTAAGTTATGTAAAAGTGAACTTTGATGATGAGGTTAGGGCTCTTCTAATATTGTGCTTAGTGCCAGAAAGATGGAATGACTTGGTCATGGTTGTAAGTAACTATGTCTCTGGTTCAAACACTATGAAATTTGATGATGTTGTTGGTGTTATCCTTAGCGAGGAAATGCGACGGAAAAGCACAAGTGAGACATCAAGTAATGCATTGACCGTGGAGAATAGGGGAAGACAAAGGGAAAGAGGAAAGAGTCTAGGAAACCATGGGAAGTCTAGGAAGGGCAAATCCAAATCCATACCAGGAAAGATAGAGTGTTGGAATTGTGGGAAGAAAGGACATCTGAAGAAAGATTGTAGAGCTCCAAAGAAACAAAGAGATGGACATCGGGAGAAAAATTAGGAAGCAAATGTAGCAGGTGATGTGTTACAAGATGCTTTGATTCTTTCTTTAGATAATATTACTGAGTCTTGGGTAGTAGATTCAAGGGCTTCATTGTTAGAAAAATAGGATCGCAGAGCAATAAATTAAAACAAATGTGGAAATAAAACATAGAAGATACACAATACAATAAAGACACAGATATATGTGGTTCACCCAGTGTGGGCTACGTCCACTAAAGAAATTGTCAGGTCCTTCCTTTATTATTATACAACAAATGAATGGATACAACCTACAACACCCCTGCTATAACTTCCTCTTCTTTCTCTCATAATCTCCTCTCTCAGAATACAATATTCGCTATCACTCATAGCCACAATACAATTCCATCATACATAAAAGAGGGTTTCCTTCTAGGGAAAAAATCCCTAACATAACTTCTACCGTTAGATTTGCAACATTATAATGAACGGACCATATTGACTAGAAAATTACAATATTTTACAAGGAAATGTTTCTCGAAATTTTGCTTTGGGGGCGCTGCCCCCCCTTGGACCCCCTGATGACAATAGTGGGGGGGAAGCCCCCCCACACCCCCCCGCATCAAGAAATGGGAACCAAACCTTTGAATCAGGAAGATAATCAGGCTCCACAACCAACATTCGTTTCATGCCACAACCCATAGGAAATATTTTCAAAATTATGTTCAAGGTGATTTTGGACAGGTTTATTTGGGTGATGATGAACCGTGTCAAATTGTTGGAATGGGTAAGGTACAAACAAAGCAAAAGAATGGAAACCAATGGTAACTAAAACATGTGAGACATATACCAGATCTGAGAAGAAATCTAATTTCAACAGGGTAGTTGACAAGTGAAGGTTGTATAACTACATTTACAGATAATGTGTGGAAGGTCACTAAAGGATCACTGGTAATGGCAAAAGGAGAGAAGGTAGGTACATTGTATTTATGTATTGGTAATGCTGACTCTTCTATATCTTTATCTTTTGCAGGAGTGGATACAACAATGTGGAATCATAGGCTTGGACACATGAGTGAGGGTTGTATATCTACATTTACAGATAATGTGTGGAAGGTCACTAAAGGATCACTGGTAATGGAAAAAGGAGAGAAGGTAGGTACATTGTATTTATGTACTGGTAATGTTGACTCTTCTATCTCTTTATCTTCTGCAGGAGTGGATACAATAGTGTGGCATCATAGGCTTGGACACACGAGTGAGAAGGGGATGCAAATACTTCACAAAAGGAATTTGTTGCCAGATCTTAAACAAGTTGATTTGGATTTCTGTGAGCACTGTATTTATGGAAAACAAAAGAGAGTCATATTTCTCAGAGTCGGGAAGGAAAAGAAGAGTGAAAATTTAGAGCTTGTACATACAAATGTATGGGCACTAGCTCAGGTATCATCTCTTGGTAGCTCTCATTATTATGTTACTTTTATTGATGATGCAACTAGAAAAATTTGGGTTTATTGCATTCGACAAAAATATGATGTTTTTGACACTTTTAAGAAATGGAAAGCTTTGGTCGAGAATGAGACAGGAAAAAGGTTGAAGTGTCTCAGATCAAACAATGTAGGTGAATACTACAACAAGGAGTTTGATAGTTACTGTTCATACCATGGGATTTGTAGAGAGAAGACAGTTCCAAGAACACCATAGGAAAATGGTGTGTCAGAAAGGATGAACAAGACAATCATGGAACGTGCAAGGAATATGAGATTGCATGTTGGGTTGCCCTTACATTTTTGGGAAGATGTTGCAGAAGATGTTGTTTACTTAATAAACAAAGGGCCTTCAAGCTCCTTGGATGGTGGCATTCCAGAGGAGGCATGGACAGGTAAAAAGGAAAACAATTCATTTATGAAGACTTTCGGTTGTGAAGCATTTTTCCATATTGATAAAGAAAATAGAACAAAGCTTGAGGCAAAATCCAAAAAGTGTACCTTTATTGGATATGATGTTAATGATTTTGGCTATCGCTTATGGGATTATGAAAATCATAAAATCATTTGGAGTAGAGATGTGGTATTAAATGAAAAGGTCATGTACAGAGATCAGTTGCAGGGAAAGAAACATGAAAAGGAAAAAACAGAATATGCATTGCTTGATGAAATCAAAGAAAACGAAATTCCAAAGGTACCAAAAAATAAAAATGTACAACAACATGAGCAACATGTACCTCAAACTCCTGCAAATGTTGTTAGAAGATCTACCAAGTTAAGTAGACCCCCTGAACGATACTCTCCTTCATTGTATTATTTATTGTTACTGATTCTGGTGAACCAAAAAGTTATGAAGAGGCAATCCAGGTAGACACTGAAAAGAAGTGGAAGCAGGGCATTAAAGAGGAAATAGATTCCTTGATAAATAACCAAACTTGGGATTTGGTTCAGTTGCCTGCAGGAAAAAGAGCATTGCAAAATAAATGGGTTTATAGGTTGAAGGAAGAAGACGGAGGCAAAAATCAATACAAGGCTAGACTTGTTGTAAAGGGGTTTGCACAAAAGAAAGGTATATATTTTGATGAAATATTTTCTCCTATTGTTAAAATGACTTCAATTAGGACTATTTTAAGTCTTGTGGCAGTAGAAGATTTGCATCTTGAATAGTTAATTGTAAAAACAACTTTTCTCCATGGAGATTTGGAGGAAGATATTTATATGCAACAACCACAGGGGTATGAGGTCAAAGGAAAGGAGAATTTGGTATGCATATTGAAGAAGAGCTTGTATGGCCTAAAGCAAGCTCCAAGGTAGTGGTATTTGAAGTTTGACAGGTTTATGATAGAACGAGGTTATAATAGATGTCATTATGATCACTGTGTTTATTTTAAGAGGCTAGAAAATGGAAGCTATATTATCTTGCTATTGTATGTAGATGACATGCTTGTTGCAGGGTCTAACATGTAGGATATAAATGTGCTAAAAAGGAAATTAGCTAATTCATTTGCGATGAAGGATTTTGGTGTTGCAAAGAAAATCCTTGGTATGA
>JASDQU011179169.1:1020-24107 GCA_032191745.1 Picea mariana | reverse complement strand
CATAATTACAATTCCTTTCAGAACATGATTTACGATAGGGATCAACCTTGGGGACACTACATGGTGGAGAATACCTCTGTAGCTGAGAGGGAGTGTTGATGACTATAGCCAAGATGAAGTTTGAGTACTTCCATGTGAGACTTGGACTGATGGAGAACAACTCCCTAGGTGAGAGTGAGTGTTGATGATTGCATTTTCATGAGACATCCTCCAAGACACAAAATGAGTGAGTCGGCCTCTGAGGAAGCCCATGAGTTGGGTGTGCCCATGATATGGGTGTGTTTTTCCTCTCTGAGATGGATATGGAATGTTGTGTGCACCTATGTGGGGTGAGGAATCTCATGCGTTGGGTGTGCCTATGATATGGGTGTGTGGCTCCTCTCCCAGAATAAAATGGAACATTGTGTGTGCCTCTACGGGGTGAGGAAGCCCATGAGTTGGGTGTGTCATTCTCTCTGATATGGAGATGAAACGACCTGCTGGTCTCCTCTATGCAGAGAGTTGAGATGATGTGATACTCTAGATGATTCTCTTATGAGATGTAATTAGATAGAGATCTGTTGAGTAGGACATGCCTATGGCTGAGCACAAGTGAACATGATCCTAGTGGTTGAGCACTAGTGAGTGTGTGTCCAGATGATTATCCTGTGAGACACAATGAGAGAGAGATTTGTTGACTTGGATGTCCCTGTGGATGAGCATAGGTGGGCATGCCCCTAGTGGGTGTATGAGATCCCTTGCTATGTTTTCTAAGAATCAAACTTACCTATAACCCTAATTGTGATGTAAAGGGTATAGTTCGACCCCACCATAAAGTAAAAGATAATCAATAAGATAATTAATGTAAAAGCTAATTAATATGGCAATTATTAATTATATTTTGAGTTATTGAGGTCAGGCCTATTGTTCCAAAAGACACATCATTTGATGCGATAAGTCTTGTATAAATAAAGGTGAATCCCCATTGAGGAAATACACGTATCATTGTGTCATCTCATGATTTCAAAAGTTGTGGTCTGAAATTATGAGAATTAAACCACCCTCTTGTCTGCTAGGTTTGGTGATGATGTGGGAGGTCTTTCTCTTGAGAATATAGAAAAGGCTTGGTTGGGTTTTATTCCCTTGTTGAGAAGGGTTGCCCAAGATACTCTTTTGTTCTTGTGCATGGTTATTCTTCTTCTGATCTTGGTTTGTCATAGTAGTTATGGTTTAGTTTATGATAAATAGTAAGAAAATTTTAAAAATGCATCATCTTACCATAAAATCAATAGTTGGATGACCAAATCCACCCACTAAGCATTCCTTTTCTTATTGGCCAATTTTTTCCATAACCTCTCTGTAGAATTTTATTAATTGTTGGCCAATTTTTTCCTTTCCCACATGCTTTTTTTTCCTTTTGCTTCCTCTCTCCCACTCATCGAAAGCCGAAAAGTCCCTCAAATATTCATATTGGTCGATTCCTTACATCCCTAGGTCAACCTCTGCTATGGATGGATGAATTGCTTGATCTCTAGGTATCAATTATCTATGTGTTCTTTATAAAGAAGGATGAGTGTTCAACTATCATATTTGTACTAGTTCAAAGAAGAGTTTTTTTATTGTTATTTTAAATATCAGATTGAATAAAAGAGAATTGAACCAAAACCAAACAAAGAACTAAATTTATTATGCAATTGGGATATGTGTTGATGAATTGGACAGGCCATAGGCCTACTATTTATAGCTCATATAAGCATATAAAATATAAAATATAAATGACTAATTACATAATACAAAGTAATTATTTTAAGTGTCATAATCATTCCTCTTGCTTGAATTATTTAAGTGTTTGTTAATATTTCTTTGTAACATCGTCTAGGGCTGCACCTTTCTATATTATAATGTATTGCAAACTTGTCCATAATGTTTTTTGGAAAATAACACTTGTTTCTTGAGTAATTATTTGAATTTGTGATACTTATTTTTTATAATGTTGAAGTATGCAACATTGTTTTTCAATGGAATCTTAATAATAATTTCATTCCTTTTATAATAATTTACTCTTTGTAGATATCTAAATTTAATTTTAAAAAAATATAAATAAAATTTTAATTTTTATATCATTATGAAAACTAAGAATTTATAAAATACAAACTTTTTTACGAACCATATCATAAATAAACATGCTACCTAAATTTAAATGATTCTCTCTTAATAATGAAGGACACTATAAAAACAACTTTGATTAAAAAAAACTTGAACTTATTGTAGTTAGTAGAAGTAGAATTGTCACTAAAGATTAATCATTTTAAATGAGTTTTTCCTCTTAATAATGAAGGAATATGTAACAATAACTTTGATTAAAAAGACCAACAATGTAAAAACAACTTTGATTAAAAAAATGTAAATTTATTGTACTTAGTAAAAGTATATATTTCACTAGAGATTAAACATTTTAAATGAGTTTCTCCTATTAATAATAAAGGATTGTGTAAAAGAAACTTTGATTAAAAAACTTAAACTCATTATACTTAGTAGAAATAGAATTATCACTAGAAATTATGCCTTGTTACATTTCAGAATTTTTTTCTTAGTTATTAATTGATGATAAATTATAATATATAATTTTTAAAACAAAATTAAATATGAAATTTTAAATATATATTTTTATTATTTTTAATTAAATTTATTGATAAATTATAAAATATGATTTTTTTAAAACATAATTAAATATTATATTTAATTATCTATTTTTAATTTCAAATTCTATTAATACAATAAAATCTTTGCACGTGTTTTTAATGAGTGGCTAAGTAATTCAATATTTTTTAATGTGATATTTTTTCCATGTTATTAATAAGCTTCCCATTTTCACACTAAAGTTGATATTAATGTTTATCTAAAGAATTCAATATTAAACATGTTTTAATGTGATAACTTTTCCATGCTATTAATTAATGAGCTTCCCATTTTCACAATGAATTTGATCTTACATATGTTGAATCAAATCTTTTTGTGAACAAAAAATTTGGTTTATAGCCTTTCATGTTATAATTTGTTTTTTAAGATTTCTATAATACCTAGACTTTGGATTCCAAAGTTAAATAAAAAGGGGAATGAATAAACATATCTATTTTTATGTAATGTAAATATAAATGTGTGTTTATTAGTGAAGGGAAATGTATTTGAAATAATTTTATAAAGATATAATAAATATAATAATGGGTAAGAAGTTTCTTATTTTAATAATAAATATAAAATACTGCAATTGTTTGCAAATCAAGTTTCATATAAAATGGGTATATGGATGTTTTTCATCTTCATTTGATGGATCACTATTCCATGATGATCTATTTTGAATCTCTCATCTTAGAGAGAGTATTGTTTAATTGCAACCATGATTTATGGATTGCTATTTTAACGAGGATGATAGCAAAGGATAAAATATTTGTTAAGAGAATTAACTACAATATTAGTTTATTGTTTCAATCCTTATGCTTAAGCATCATTCGTCCTGTAAGGAAATTCAGCATGTACTTGTGTAGTGGAAGAATGGTTAAAAAAGCTGTAAGAATTATTAAAAAATATGAAATGGTGTTAGTTTAATAAAAAATGGAGTGGATTAATAATTCTAAATCCTTATGCTTAAGCATCATGCATTTCTGTAGTGGAAGAATGATTGAAAAAGTATTATGAATTATTAAAAAAATATTAAATAGTGTTAGTTTAATAACAAATGGAGTGGATTAATAATTTTACTTGTTGTATACATAATAATTATGGAGATAAAAAGTATTAAAGTGCACATCTATTTATAAGATTAATAATTTTACTTGTATACATAATAATTATGGAGATAAAAAGTATTAAAGTGCACGTCTATTTATAAAATGAAGTATGTGAAACTAAGTATGATTGAAGCATTTCTGTAGTGGAAGAATGATTGAAAAAGTATTATGAATTATTAAATTAAAATTTTAAATAGTGTTAGTTTAGTAACAAATGGAGTGGATTAATAATTTTACTTGTATACATAATAATTATGGAGATAAAAAATATTAAAGTGCACGTCTATTTATAAGATTAATAATTTTACTTGTATACATAATAATTATGGAGATAAAAAGTATTAAAGTGCACGTCTATTTATAAAATGAAGTATGTGAAACTAAGTATGATTGAAGAGAAAGAATGAATGAGTATTAGTAAGATCATTTTTTCAATACAAAGGATTATCATCTTATAAAAAGTTTACAAGTGGAATTATCATATGTAGAGAATGAGTAAGTTTTATTTTACCAATGACGTAAATAGGTAAATAATATGGAATATGGAAAAAAATGTTACGTGATCATTTCACCGGTGAAAGGATAGTTTGTGAGTGGGATGATTGATTCTGCCAGCTATAACTGAACTCTTCACAATTCGATTATCCATAACCCTTTTTAGATGTGTTTGGGGTTCCAACCAATGGTCCAAATTGATGTAGCTCTTCCGATCATGAAACTTTAAGAATGAAATATTATATATAAGTACAATATTCTACATGAATATTTTGGTTGAGATGTAAATAAAGTAGGAAAATATTCAATAGAAAACATAGAATTTACTATTAATATTTGCAAATGTTTGCAAATATTATCAATTTAAGAATATTTTACATTAAAAATAGGAAAACTTTTAAACAAAAAAATCTTAAATGGTGAATTTGTTTTTTCAAAAAAATATAACAAATATGGAATTGACAAAAACTTGCCCCTAAAAATACCCTTCTTCCCATTGCATTAGCACAAGGAGAATCCTCTCATGCACAAAAGGAGGCAAGTACAAGAAGAAACATCAACTACAAGATTATAATATTTTGCAAAAAGCTAACGCTAAGTACAAGAAGCGACACAATCAACATTGACTTCCACACAAGCTTCTAGTTGGTTACATGGTATGATTTCACTTACATAAATAATGACTTACATGCCCCCATAAAAAACTCAAAACATTTTGATATGGACATTACACTACCACCAAGGTTGGTGTTGGTGAGAATTTTTTTGAATTTAATCTTCCACCCTTCCTCTAATCCACTTTTCACCTTTGTTGGGTACATTGAAGCTGGAACATCACTTGGCCCCTCTATAGCTCAAGCATGATTGCATTAATAAAACTACAATGGATTGGATCATGGACACCCAAATGAATAAAATCACTAGCATAACACGAAACTCTATCAAGGTTTTCAATAAGGGAAGCTTCACCAAGGAAAGTGTTTTACCAGTTTCTAGATTCAATAGAAGTTTCCCCATTTGATGTAAAAACATAACACCATGGGGAGGGTTTCTCACTAACACTGGCATATGATCAATATATTCATTGAGATATGTCATTTTATAAGAAACAATAACAAATATTGCTAGTTTTATATCCCCTACACTTCTAGCATAGTTTTGGTTCTTTACCATGCATTTTTGGTCTTTTTGACAGTTTATGCCCAAAATGCAGTTTGTGTGTGAACCTTATGGCCTCAAGATGTTTATGTACCATTTAATATCCTTGGGTACATTCATTTCACTACCTCAATGCCTAGGATTAGGATTTTAGATTTTATTTATCTTATGGTTTTGTCGAAGTTATAGTTTTCAACATCAAGGATGATTTTAGGGGTTAAATTTCGCTCATGGGCTAATTTTCCATGGTTTTTCCCCCAAAAATATTCGTCATTCTAAAATTCATTCACCCAAATTCTATATGATAAAATTATTTTACCTTAAAAATCACTAAAAATTTATACAAACTATATAAAATCCTTGGAAATTTGAAAATTTTTACAAAAATATCACCAAACATTTATAGTTGACATATGAAGGATTAGTAAGATTCACCAATTTTTCTACATTTTTAAATAAATTTCCATCCTTAAAATCATCCATGTTCAACATCTTGTTATAGTATTTTTGTGAATGAGTGTAATTGTCACATCTACTCTCATAGATAAGCTACCTTCATTCATGAAATTTTATATTTTTATTTCTATTGTAGTGTTTTTGTTTGATTGGTTTATTAATATAATTTTATTTTTGACCACATGGTATTGCATTGCATTCTATTTTTTGCAATACTTTATTCTTTCATTTCATTTTTAGCATAATTAGACCAATTTTACAATATCCCCCTCACATTAATATCATATGGTGGTGTTCAACAAATAACTCACTCAAATTAAAAATTAAAAATATCTTTTGAATGTAAACATGCATTTATACTAGTGAATAACCAAGGCTAGGGAGTGTGCTATGAAATTATCATCATATTAAATATATATACATGTAATATGTTTTGAGTATGCTTAAATACATCGATCATTTGTGAGTTCATGTGGCTCATAATTATATACTCATATATGAATCATGAAATGGACTACATAAATATATCCAAATAATTATATACTTTAGTTTCCTTATAGAAGCCTCTAATAGGAAAGAAAATAGATGATTATGTCATCTATATTCTCTCCAACTCTTGGGGGACCAAGAAACCGAGCTAGCAATAATCATCACAAACCAAAGAGGTGGGGCATAGTTTGTTTTTGTTGCAAGAAAAGGGGTCATAAGAATAGTGATTGTTGGAAGTCTAGAAGTCCAAGTAGCCCATGTAGGAACTATTTTAAGTATTGCATACTGACTAGACAATGGAAGGCCAAACATTGGAGGCTTTACCTGGAACTCCATCCCAAGAATCGAATAGCCAAGAAGAAATTTTGGAGATTCAAGGTTAACGGGAAAGAGGAATTGCTCACACTTGTAACCCAAGGAGAAATTATTTTCCAATGACCTATTGGAGTAGTGAATGCCATCCATATTCATGAGAAGGACAACAAGGTTATGTCAAAGGTATCCTATATTCATCTCTTATCTTCCATCCTACATGGAGGCACCCTTTTTTGGATATTTTATATAGTCTACTTGTTGATTGGAAAAGACGATTGAAGGGAGTTGAGGATTTTTGGGACCAAAAGCCTACAAATGGGGATGTGTGATACAAATTGGATCCTCACCCAAAATACTTTGTAAATTTGTAATTGTTCTTTTTATTTTATTTTGTCTTTTTTGACAAAGCTGGAAGCAGAAGTGAACCATTGGGATGATTGTCCTTCCAAAGGAAACCCATTAAAACTGAAGGTTGTAGTGAAGAATCAGAATTGCGGAGGCAAGGATAACTTGGGAAGTTTGTATATAAGAGATATGGAAGAGTGTATCCTACTTGAATATTGATGGACAACGGAGTCAAGAAACCTGTCTACAATGAGTGAAGGCATCTCCAATTGATGGCCATCTACATTTCTTTTCATGAGTAACAATGCATGAGATTTGTTGGCATGCATAGCTCTCCCATTGTAATGAATTTCCTGAGAAAAATAAATCTATGTTTTTTATACTATGTGGGTGTAATATACTCTATAGAGGTATAATGTGGTTTCTATTTGAGTTTTGTTTCTTGAAATTTCTATTCTAGTTAGTAGATGCGAGCTTCATTAGCTCAATATTATCTGAGTTGTGTTTTGTCAAGTTGACTGAGTTTCCACTCACCCACAATTTTTTTTCCCTTCGATGGGAATTTTATTTCATTGTTGGGTGAATTTATAACTCCCTAGGATAATTTAATTCTTCCTAGGAAAATTTATACCTCTCTGGGCATTTTACTTCATCCCTAGGCTTTTCTTTCCATAGTTGAGCATATAAATCCACCTAGAAAAAATTTCATTTATGGTTGGTCATTTTAATTCACCCCCTTGAAATTTTCTCCATTGTTGGATGACCAAATCCACCCACTAAGCATTCCTTTGCTTGTTGGCCATTTTTTCCCCATAACCTCTCTGTAGAATTTTATTAATTGTTGGCCAATTTTTTCCTTGCCCATGAGATTTTTTTTACTTTCGCTTCCTCTCTCCCACTCATCGAAAGCCGAAAAATCCCTCAAATATTCATCTTGGTCGATTCCTTACATCCCTATTTCGACTTCTTTTATGGATGGATGAATTTCTTGATCTCTAGGTATCAATTACCTATGTGTTCATTATAAAGAAGGATGAGTGTTGAACTATCATATTTGTGCTAGTTCAAAGAGGAGTTTTTTTATTGTTCTTTTAAATATCAGAGTGAAGAAAAGAGCATTGAACCAAAACTGAACAAAGAACTAAATTTATTATGCAATTGGGATATGTATTAATTAATTTTACATGCCATTAGCCTACTATTTAAAGACCATATGGAGGACTTTTTCTAGGTCTCTCTGCCATTTTTGCGTGTAAAGGAAAAGTCCTCAAACAAACTACCTTTCTTTATTTTTATGTATTTTCACTTTCTTTGTCAATTTTTTACTTTAAATTTGAAGGACCATGTATTTTTGTTCTCACAGTGATATTTACTTGGGGTAGAGGTACGCAGTCATGGTTCCACACATAAAAAAGATATGGATGTGTAAGAAGCTCAAATCAGACACTGTAGTGAGAGTGCATTGGAAATTTTTTGGTAATTGTTCCATTGTTCTTTGGATTGTAATTGGATTCTATCTACCTCTAATCTATTCTTATGTATGAATAAACCTCTAGTATTTTTTTAGAAAGTGGAAAGTGTTTATAATAGGGTTAGTAAGGCACATTCTACACTATGCTCCATTAGCCCTGAACCTATACAACCGCAAAGGATCAAATCAATAGCTAGATATAAAAATGCATGGCTTGGTGGTCCTATCCTTGGCTTGTTTTGAAATATCGACATCAAGTGGAGGTTTGAAAACATTATGTATTCAGGTAATTCTAGCATTCAATGAAATTATTTTTTCTTCTTCACAACTCTTAAATTGAATTATGTAACCCAAATCCAAAATGTTCCTTGAAAGTGCTTTTCCAAATTTGTTTATCTCCAAAGATTGAAGGATTGTGCCATGATCTCTTGATCAAATTATAATATATCAGTTGCTTCTTATGTTGAAACAACCATGGAAGAAACTAGCTTCCGGAAAGCATTTAGGTTCCATTAGGAGCTTATTTACTTCAATCACAATCCTCAAACAATTTCACCCCCATTGAACACAAAATATTCCTTCACATGATTGCATTTCCATATGATGACACAATAGTAGTGATGGAAATATAGCTATAGTCAACATTTATTTTCCACTCATCCCTCTAGATCTTCTCATGCCTAATATCTATTGGATTTACAAATCTTTTTAAGTTTGTGAGATGTTTCTTCCTTGAGGTAGAGAGACCATTGGGATATCTGTTGATGAATCTCTAGGAGAGGTGCATTAGCTTTGTGCGGTGTTGTAGTTGTCTACCATTGCTAGGGTTTGATAAGAAGAGATAAGATATTGTTATCAGGGTTTCTTCATTACCAGTATTTTTCTCTTGTGAATAAGGACATGTTCATGGTTGGACTGCATTATTAGAAAGAATCTCCCTAGGAAACATTGGCTAGGTTTTTCCCCGGGTTTGGGGTTTTCCCAGGATAAATCTTTGTGTATTCTTGTTTTTGTTTATATGGTTATATTTTTAGTATATGGTTATTCAAATTAAAATAATATCTAAACACTCTGGTAAATCTATTTCTCTGAAAATTTAAGAAAATCTAACATGGTATGAGAGTTGGTTACCTTCATAACAATTTAACCACTGGAAGGAAGATCGTACTTTGGTATTTGTCATTGTTTAGTTCTATTTTGTCAACTTAATTAAGAACTTATTCCAAGGTCGATGGGACTAACTCTACCATAGATAAATTATCCTAACCCTAGTGCATGTCCTGAAACCCTAGAATTGACGTTTTTAAGGAAGTTGAAATTTTGGGATTTTTGGGGCCTAGGCTTTCCACCATCAAAAATGATTACCGGTATGAGAGTTTAATATAGGCTAGATGGAGAAAACAATTTCATATCATGGAAGAATAGAATAATTCTCATTATAGAATATAATGATCTCTTGGATCATGTCAAGAAAGTTATCCTAGAAACAAAAGAGGAAGACGCTAAGGAAAAATATAAGAAGACTGAGATCAAGGCCAAGAGGATATTGAAAAAATCAATAAAGGACCACTTGATTCCTAATGTTTCAGAATTGAAGAAACCCAATAAGATGTTTTATGTGTTAACAATATTATACGAAATAAATAATACAAGCAGGAAGCTAACCTTAAGGCATCAACTCATAAACATGATGATGAACAAGTAAGATACAATTTCTACCTACTTCATGAATATTTATTAGATCAGGGATCAACTAGAAGTTATTGGAGATTCATTATATGATGCATATCTTGTGACTACAACTCTTAATAGCTTCCCTTGTTCTTGTGATTCTTTTGTTCAGGGAATTTTTGCAAGAAGGAAATTTCCCAAATTCAATAAGCTATGGACAAAATGTACCCAAGCAGAATCAAGATTGATATCCAAGTCAGAGAATATCAATGATGAAGAGAACCAAGCTCTTGATGCTTATGTGAAGAAAATGAAATAAAGAGGAAACACTAGTCCAAAGAAAAATAGAAGATATGTTCCAGACCATAAGAAGGATGTATCTAAGATCATATGTTTCAACTTTCATAATTTAGGACACTTTTATTATCAATTTCCTCAAGGGAAGGGAAAGAGAAAACATCATGCACATGCAAAGAAGATACACATCTTATGCTCGAATCTATGTCTACATGAATATCTCCAAAGCCTTACCAGGCTCAATAATCCTGGAATGTCAAGATGAGGAATAGGCCCAAACTATTGACTACAAACACATAAAATTTTGTTGCAGGAAATGCCATGAACATGGGAACCTCTTCAGGGATTTCCACTTAACTCTCCAACAAATCCAAAAATGAAGGAAAAAAATAATATTATTTTAATCAGGTCCATATTTGCAAAAAGCAAACACAAAAATAACCCAACCACAACAACGGGTGAAGGAACTATAATACCAACTCCTTTGAGGCCCTCAACCATCTTCCAGAAGTTGAAGAGGTTGAAAACCCCCTCCTGTCTGTAGATCTAGGAAACAACAAAGGCAAAGAGAAACAAAACCATAAGTCAAACCCTGATCAAGGAACATTTCCTGATCCCCAATCTCAGCCAAATATAGCAAAGCACTCAGAGAATGAATAAGACACCACCATGCTAATGGATGAGCGAGACCTAGTTGACATTGATTTATACAAGCTATAAGAATAACTCAATGATAAGAATATCCAGACCATACCTGATAATCAACTTAGAAAGGTCCAAAAAGTCTTCCTTGATTCCACAGTAGGATCCACCTCTAGGATGGGCATCATTCTAGACCCAGACCTAGACCCCAAGAAGATTCCCAAAGAAAGAAAAAGATGAGGGTGAAAATTGGCACGTCAACTGATAAAGGAAGAAGAAAATTACATGATCAACTTGGGGCAAATCCAACGCCTCTCAAAAATCTTCTTCTCCCACCCTCCCAAATTTTTATGATGAAAATCATCACCTAGAATATTAGAGGCCTAATTGGGAGATCCAAACAATGGATTATCTGAAATTGTATAAAAACTGAGGATCCAGACATTCTCATGCTACAAGAAACAAAATGTGCAGGAAAAACAACTGAATATATATTCAAAAGGTGCTGGTGACAATGCAACTTATTGTACATAGACTCGAAATGTGTTGCAGGGGGTCTGACCATCCACTGGAACCCTACCACAGTCATAGTGGATAAGTATCTCTCCACAACCAACACCGTGACTACCTTATACCGTGTTATTGGATCTAACAAATATAGAGTGATCACTAATGCCTATATCCCTTAGAGTGGCCCAAAGAAATATCTCTTTCTCAACAACCTATCTTATCTAGGCACCCTGGATGGCCATAGAAGATGGATAGTTGGCGAAGATCTTAAAATCATCCTCACACTTGAGGAAGAAAAAGGAGGGAAGAAACACCTGGAATAGGAAAACATAAAACTAAAGCAACTCATAGACCATCTCAACCTAGTTGGTATTGAAACAGTAAATGGACCCTTCACTTGGTCCAATAAACACTCTGGTCCTTAGGAAATAATGTGCAGGCTAGATCTCTTATTAGCCAATGTCCTCCCAAAAAAAGGTTCAGATCACTAACTAGTTCAAGTTTGGATAGACATGATAGCCACTCCCAAGTTCAAACCCTTGAAGTTTGATAAATTCTAGTTAACTCATCCAAATTTCCAGGAGCTTTCTCATACCTTGTGGACCAAGGAAAATATTCATCAAGGTACAAAAATGTAAATATTCCACCAAAGGCTAAAAAAATTTAAACAACAGCTACGTCAATGGAATAAGGATGTATTCAACAACATCTTTCAAGAGAAAAAATCCCTAGAACAAAGACTGGAAAACATCTAGAAGGAAATCATCCTAACAGAAAACATAAATACCTAGCAACAAGAGGAAGAATCCCTTAAGAGGCATCTTGAAGAAAGATACAAACAGGAGGAAACACTCTTGATATAGAAATCATAGATGCAATGACTTAAGGAAGGTGAAAAAAACACCAAATTATTTCATTGCTCCATGATCCATAGATGCTTCATCAGTCACATAACAAAGATTGAATATGGCCAAGGTAATACCATTCTAACCGATCAAGAAATAACAAATGATTTGGTCAATTTCTACAAGGAACTGCTTTCATAGCCTCCCATTGATCGTACTCCACCAATCAATTAGGTCACTCAACACATTCCATCCATAATCACCCTAGAACATAATGAGGCTCTAATGATGCCCATAATAAAAGTAGAAGTAGATCAAGCAATCTAGGACATGCCCAAAGGAAAAGCTCTAGGACCAGATGACTTCACCAAAAATTTCTTCCACTATTGTTGGACCATGCTCCATGAAGAGGTGTGGCAGTTGGTTGAGTAATCTCACACTTCAGGCTAGGTTCTCCCATTTCTAAATGATACCTTTATTACTCTCATTCCAAAAGAAGAGCGGGTCACAAATCTAAAGAACTTTAGACCAATAGCACTATGCAATGTGATCATCAAAATCATCCCCAAAGTCATAGCTCTGTGACTCAATCTTGTTCTCCCTTTCATCATCTCTAAATAAAAATCAGGCTATGTAGAAGGAAGGAAAATCATGGACAGTGTCATCCTAGTCCACTAGGTCATCCATTCGCTCAAAATAACATGCACTCCAAGTATATGCCTTAAACTAGATCTCTCAAAAGCCTTTGATCATTTAAGCTGGAATTACATGAAATCCCTTCTGACAACATTTGGTTTTAGCAATGAATGGATATCTTGGATAATGAATATGATTTCCTCATTCTTCTTCTCCATTCTTTTCAATGGAGTCCCCTGACAACACTTCTCCCCCACCTGGTGCATTAGAAAAGGGGACCCGCTCTCTCCCTTCCATTTTTTCGTCATGGTGGAGGGCCTAGGCGGTTATATTAAAGCATCCATATCGGATGGATATCTTAAAGGCCTCAAACTACATGGGCTCCAACCAACAACCTCTCACAACCAATTTTTAGATGACACAATTCTCTTGAACACCCCTACTACCCAAGAATCCATCAAACTCAGATCCATTCTCAATGACTTTAGTGACTCCTATGGTAGATCCTTGAATTTGGAAAAATCTCATCGTTTCTTCTTCAACACTCCTGCATCTATCCAACAACATATTTCCCAACTACTGAACATACCAATTTTCTCCCTTCCATCCTAGTACATGGGGCTCCCCCTCTCGGACTCTGCCTCTCAGAATATTTTCTAGGATTCCCTCATTCTCTCAATCTCTAACTACTTAAGTAATTGGACTTTCAGATCCCTTAACCTCTCGGCTAGACTCATCCTTCTAAAATCTGTGCTACAAGCCATCCCTTCCTACCTCCTCTTTGTCATCGTTGCCCCACAATCTTTTATAAAAAGCATAATGAATCTTTAAAGGAACTTCCTTTGGAATGGTCATGACCCCCCCAAAAAATGAGCCCTATTCAGTTGGGAGAAATTCTGTAAGAAGAAATCCATGGGAGGTTTAGGCCTCAAGGACCTAGGCAAATTGAACAATACAATGGGGCAAAAGATCTGGTGGCATTGGTTCAAAACTCCAACAAAACTCTGGGACAAACTTTGGAAGCTCAAATATGCCCCAATCATCCCTCAATATCACCTTATTTGGATGCAAGACCGACCCCAAGGTTCTAACATTTGGAATGTAGCTTGGAAAAATCACCTACTCATACAAGCTCATGCTTTTTGGGAAATTCGAAATGGGCATAATGCACTATTCTGTATGGATTCTTGGCAACAACTACCACCCCTACAAATAGAAAACAATCTAAAAACTTATCAGAATCACATCCAGGATCTTAACTCCCTTAAAATGGAAGATCTATAGAAGGACCTCTTCCTCAATCATCCTTGGCACAGTTGGAAAAAAACTCCACAAGACCTCCACATTGAAGAAGAATGTGATTTGCAGCACTGGAAATAAATGACAAACCAAAGGAAGATTCGCATAAGTAAAGATCCAGATATTCTTCGTTGGGGGTACACTCCTAATGGAAATTTCACACTCAAAGTGATCTGGATTATTTTCGACACGAAATGAGATCGGAGATATAATATAGAAATGCACAGATATATCGTAGATATTCAATAATATAACAGAAATATATCAAAGATGTAACCATAAACATAGATATATAGTAATACACAATTTCTATTAATGAAAGAAATGTACAGAGACTGTAAACATATAGAGTGAAAGACTCGCTAGAATGGTGGCAACTTATCTCTGTGAAGAGATGTGACGGCTACTCGCATTCGCAAGAAGATTATTACAATGAGGCTCTGAAGGCATTTTTACAATAAAAAGGAATGCCAAAAACCCTAGACATCCAAAAACCTAACCCTAGGAGATGAAGCGCCAAAAGTCATGTGGGCCCCGTTTGGGTAAGTTAGTACATCAACTTCCCGAGGTCGTAACTCTTGCATATGATCTCTGTTTTAGGCGTATGATAGCTCGTTGGAAAGGTATCATTGAGGATATTAATTTTGGGGGCTTAATTATGCCTTTGGCTATCATTTAGAACCTCTATCTCAAAAAACCTTCATTTAGGCCCTCAAAATGGCCTCAGAAGTTAAAACCTGCTAAAAATAGTAAATTGCCAAAATTGCCAGAAAACCATTTTGAGCCAGTCAGAAAAGGTGGGTGGACACCGATATCCACCTGGATCACAAAGAGTGGTATAAATTGTAGGAAAACTTTCAAAACCACCAGAAAGAGAACCTATGGGAAACAATATGGAAATCCAAATTTTGGCCAAAAATCTCCACCTTTCTTTGGCTCATGGTTGAAAACAAAACCTTGAATTGGGATAATATTAGGTAGTGAGGCTTCATAGGCCCCTCAATTTGTCATCTTTGTCAACAACAAGAAGAAACCACGGAGCAACCTCTCAACCAATGTCATTTCAGTGAATTAATATGGAATTGCGATGCCCAATGCATGAGAAGAAATAGAAGAGAAAGGAATAATATCATCAATACAAGAAAAAATTGGGGGAAGGGACCCTACAAAAGTCCCATCCTGAATAGAATATGGAAACTCCTTCTAGGATTCATTGTTTGGAAACTATGGAAATAAAGGAATAGACAAATATTCCACTCTCAAGCTTCCCCACCCTCCATCTTTTGTACCACTATCAAAAATCATATTCAATAAACCATCCAAACCCATTCTTGGAGATAAGAATATCTTCCCACGGATCCCTTTGAATTCTCTGTTCTGAACTCTTGGCATTTTTCCTTACCTCCACACTCACTTCCCAACATTCTTCCTCAAAAACCTCTCTATCCAATAACATCCCTTGGCTCCCTCCTCCTTTCATATTTCACAAAGTCAACCTTGATGGTGCTTCCAAAGGAAATCTGGGCCAAGCGAACTATGGAACTGTCATTAGAGACAATGTTGTCCAAATACAGTTTCTATTGGCAGAGTATTTAGGACATGACATGAATAATTCAATAGAAATATGGGGTCTAATCAAAGGGATCCAAATGGAAGTTGACCACGATCTCAGTTGCCTCATAGGAGAAGGGGACTCCAAGGTAATCATCAATATTGTTTCCAAAATCATAAATGGAAAGGATGTAACAAAAGTTACTCCAAGGTGGCACCTCCTAGGTCCCCTAAATAGCCTACAAACACTTCTAAATCCCTCTCTCACTCTAATAACCTCACACATTATACGTGAAGAAAATAAGGTTACGAACAAGCTAGCTAATGAAGGAGTAAATTCCAAGTTGAATGCCAACTTCATAGATACAGGGCAGTCCCAAAAATTGTAGTTGCTTCTACATTGTAAGGAATTGGCTCTCTAGGATCATTCTCTCCTAGATAGGGTGACAGGTGGCCTCCAAAAGGAGACAAGTTGCATCCAACAAAAAAAGGAGTTATTAACCCCTGTTGTTAGCCTCCATCCCATTTAGTTTGAATGACCTACACTTAGTCAGGATTAATGGTAGTGCATTGGGTAGCTCCAAAAGACTAAATGCCCCCTTGCATGAACTAGCCCTGGCATACAAATTTAGGTACTATATTTTGGGAAGTTGTCATCTCTGCTTCATGGCTATCTTATTCGTCATTATGCAGGATAATATGAAGGTAAGAGCCCTAGTGCACTCCACCATTAAAATTTCTCTACCAACACTCATGCCACTTAGTTCTTGTATGTTTTTTCACTTCTATTCAACTACCTCCACCCCTCCACTGGTCACTCTGCACATTCTCTCCCCCTCAGCATCGACACCTCTGTTCCAGGACTCCTCCGCCATGCCAAGGGAGAGGGGAAAGTCCAAAAGAGGACCGCCTTACTGTATCTCCCTAACCAGGCACAATAGGCTTTCCCCCTCACAGCTAGCTCTAATAACCATCAACTCTCCTAGCTCTGGTCAGAAATGGTTGGATGTGCCTCATCATCCCCTGTCACCCCCCTCTATTCCCATGTATGACTCCGACCATTGCCCAATTGAGGAGGAAACTCTGTCGCTTGAGGAGGAAACTCCTCTGCTTGACTTTCATCCCCAGACCACCCCACCCAAGACTAGAATTGTCACTCATTTTAAGGTTGACTCTCATATTCAAGGTGGTAACACCGATGGTCACATAAGTGGTTGCATAATGGAGGAAGAAATTCCTCCCAGCTGGAAGGTGGCACAAAATACTCCTAACAGCACATCCTTGGAAGAAGTTCCTCCAGAAAACACAGACAAAGATATGAATTTGGAGAAACCTCTTCTCACCCCTGATCGGTTCTCGGATGATCATCTTCATATTATCTTCGACATGAAGAGGATCCTTGATGACCAAATGTACAACCATCACATTCTCGACCAACGAATGGACCTCATGTTTGATGCTCTTACATACGCTCTAGAAAAGAAATGTTGCCCAACTTGCGAACAAAATTTTGTCCCAGCCTATAACACTCATGGACATTCAGGTTTGCATATTGCCTAGCTCCTCTAGTTTCTCTCTTTTTGGTTCCGTTACTTTTTAAGAAGAATGGCAGTTTTCCTGCCTCAGAATGTATGGAATACTATTAAGGTTTGCAAAGGATGGCAATTGTTTTTTTCATAAGGCTACACCTAAGACTATTTAGTTGGCCACCTGTTCTTGTTTCCCAGCCGTGGCAACATTTAAGTAATTTCATGACTGATATTGAAGGTAATATATAGTTTTCTTTTATTTACAAAAAAAGGACACTATAAAAGAAACTTTGATTAAAAAAACTTGAACTTATTGTAGTTAGTAGAAGTAGAATTGTCACTAAAGACTATGCATTTTAAATGATTTTCGCCTCTTAATAATCACGGAAGATGTAAAAATAACTTTGATTAAAAATTCCAACGATGTAAAAACAACTTTGATTAAAAAAACCTAAATTTATTGTATTTAGTAGAAGTATAATTTTAACTAGAGATTACTCATTTTAAATGAGTTTCTCCTACTAATAATAAAGGACGATATAAAAAAAACTTTGATTGAAAAAACTTAAACTCATTGTACTGAGTAGAAGTAGAATTATCAGTAGAGATTATGCCTTGTTACATTTCATAGTTTTTTTCTTAGTTATTAATTGATGATAAATTATAATATATAAGTTTAAAAAGAAAATTAAATATGGAATTTTAAAGTTTTTTTATTACTTTTAGTTAAATTTGTTGTAACTAATTGATGATAAATTATAGTATATAAGTTTAAAAAGAAAATTAAATATAGAATTTTAAATATTTTTTTTTATTACTTTTAGTTAAATTTGTTGATAAATTATAGGATATGAATTTTTAAAATGTAATTAAATATTATATTTAATTATTTATATTTAATTTGAAATTTTATTAAGACAATAAAATCATTACACATGTTTTTAATGCGCTAAAAAAATTCAATATTTTTTAATGTGATTCATTTTCCATGGTATTAATGAGCTTCCCATTTTCACAATGAATTTGATGTCACATATATGAAATCAGATATTTTTGTGAAGAAAAAAATTGGTTTATAACCTTCTATCCTATAATTTTATTTTTATGACTTTTATGATACTTAGACTTTGGATTCCAAAGTTAAATAAAAAGGGTGCATAAATAAATATATATATATATATATGCTTGTGTAATGTAAATATAAATGAGTGTTTATTAGTGAAGGGAAATGTATTTGAAATATTTTTATAAAGATATAATAGATATAATAATGGATATGTAGTTTCTTATTTTAATAATAAAAATAAGAATATGATAATTGTTTAATTGTTTAAGAGGACAAAGAGGAGAGCATGTGTGACAAGTGGCAAATCAAGTTTCATATAAAATGGGGATATAGATTTTTTTTCATGTGCATTGATGGATCACTATAAAATACCCTTCTTCCCATTGCATCAGCACAAGGAGAATCCTCTCATGCACAGAAGGAGGTAGGTACAAGAAGAAACATCCAACTACAAGTTTATAATATTTTGCAAAAATATAATGCTAAGTACAAGAAGCAACACAGTCAACATTGAATTCCACACAACTTTTTGGTTGGTTACATGGTATGATTTCACTTACATAAATAGTGACTTACATGACCCCATAAAAAAATTCAAAACACTTTGATATGGCCCTTATACCATCGCCAAGGTTGGTGTTGGTGAGAATGGTTTTGAATTTAATCTTTCACCCTTCCTTTAATCCACTTTTCACCTTTGTTGGGTACATTGAAGCTCGAACATCACTTGGCCCCTCTATAGCTCAAGCATGATTGCATTAAGAAAACTACAATGGACTCAATCATGGATACCCAAATGACTAACATCACTAGCATAACATACAACTCTATCAAGTTGTCCAATAAGGGAAGCTTCTTCACCAAGTGTTTTACCAGTTTCTAGATTCAATAGAAGTTTCCCCATTTGATGGAGAAACATAACACCATGGGGAGTGTTTCTTACTAACACTCGCATATGATCAAGTTACCCATTGAGATATGTCATTTTCTAAGAAACAATAACTAATCATGCTAGTTTTATAGCCCCCACACTTCTAGCATATTTTCGGCTCTTTACCATGCATTCTTGGTCTTTTTAACAGTTTATGCTCAAAATGGAGTTTGTGTGTGAATATTATGGCCTCAAGATGTTTATGTACCAATTAATAGCCATGGATACATTCATTTCACTACCTCAATGCCTAGGATTAGGATTTTAGAGTTTATTTATCTTATGGGAATTTATAATTTTCCACATCTTGTTATAGGATTTTTACGAATAAGTGTAATTGTCACATATACTCTCATACATAAGCTACTTTCATTCATAACATTTTATATTTTTATGTAGAATGTAGTGTTTTTGTTTGATTGGTTTATTAACATAATTTTAATTTTTACCACATAGTATTGCATTACATTCTATTTTTTTGCAATAGTTTATTCTTTCATTTCATTTTCAACATAATTAAACAAATTTTATAATATCCCCTCACATTAATATCATATCGTGGTGTTCAACAAATAACTTATTCAAATTAACAACATCTTTTCAATGTACCAAAACATAACAAATTATTTACATCAATATTTCATATAAGAAAAATCTAAGTATATCATCATTTGATTAAGAAAATTTTCATGTCAAAATAATAAATTTTGATTTATGATTTTGATTTTACATTCCATACTAGTTGAAATATGGATACCGTATTTTTTTTTTGTTAATTGAATGTATTCAGAAGTATTGTGAAATGAAGAGTTTAATTCCAATAATAAATATATTGTTTTAATATATTTAAACTTTATTGCTTTATGGTTGAAGTAACCATATATATATATAATATTTATTCCATATATATTTTTCAAAGTTTCCAGTTTAATAAAAAAAATGCATGACGATAACATATAATGTTTTTGTGCAGGTACGAGAATGATTACAATAATTTGAATTTTTTGATTTGGCGATGAGTACTTAATGATGTGCATCAATGCTTTGGTCTTTTTATCCATCCATGATTATTTATTATGCCGGAAAGACTAATACTTCCCAGACCATGTACCTCCCACGGAATTTGGGCTCGAATCCCACCGTTGTGAGCTTGTATGTTCCCACGGCATTTGGGCTCGAATCCGACCGTTTTGAGCTCACTCGTACAAGGAGGAATCCGACCGTTTTGAGCTCACTCGTACAAGGAGCAATTCATTGGTGCGTGAGTCACGGAATTTTTTTTGAAAAAAAAACAAGAAGAAACGCATGAATAAAAGCAAAAAGAAAATCACGAGAGCCCCATTTTGGATTTATTAGCTGACTCATCTAGTAACGGTTCCTTCCATGAGGATAAAGTCCCAATTTGTTGAAGAGACCACACATTCGTCTCATCTGCAACGATTTGGTGTAGATTGGGCTGCGTCTGCGTATTATAATATGAGTCTCTCTGGTCTGTGTGTTCTCGGTTGTCTGAGTCCAAGTCTGAGTTCGTTTTAAGAGTCTGATCAATATGCGAAAGACGAGGAGGTTGGGCTGGATTGAAATAGAGGCAATGGATTTCGGCTGGTTGGACTGGAATGGAGGCAAACGAATGCGCTTTCTCAATATTTCTGGGACTTCGGCTGGGCTGGAATGGAACGAATGCTCTTTTTCAATGCTCTGGAACGAAGGCAAACGAATGGATTTCGATTGGACTGGAATAGATCTTGGATGGACTGGAAATCGTGGACGCAGTTGAGATCAATGCTCTTTCTAGGATACAGATGAGATCAATGCTCTTTCTCAATAGTTGTGGTACATTTTAATATTATTCCCTCTCAGTCCTACTTTTAGAAGCAATTTTATTCATTTCTGTTAATTTTTGGGAGTCACGATGAGAATCAGGTACTTTTCTTTGCTCTCAGAAGCCTACGCTAGTGCTTTGATTTATGTTGGGTTCAACCTTGCTATGAGGGTTGGGTTCTGCTTTGAGCTGACCTTCTTATAAAAACCAAATCAGATCACATCGCTCTCCAACTCTAGCTTTCTATCCTGCCGCCTCCTCTGCCTACTTATTATTCAACCAGATCACATCGCCCTCCCACTGCAGGTTTCTTTTTTCCCACTTCTGCCTGCTTATTCATTTACATTCTCTTAGGTTTCTTTTTTCCCACCTCTGCCTTCTTATTCTCTCTTAGCTTTGTTTTGGGTTTATACCAATTTATTTCTTATTTATCGATTTATACCGACTTATTTATTTATCCGTTTATAGCGTGGCATTTTCCTGAATTTTAAAATTGCATTCAGTGGCATCTTCCATTCGGTGGATTTAAGGTTTCGCTATAGAAACCATAGCATATAGGAATAAATCCTATTATCTTACAGAAAGTACAAATACATGGATTTATTATCCTAGTGAGATAAACAAGTGATTGGAAGATCAGAAATCTATGGGAAGATCAGAAACTTTTCCGAGGGTTCAATGGCCAGGTTAGGTTTTCAAGTGTTTGTTATTTTTTCAGATAAAGCATTCAAAGGACAAATGAAAGTATCATTACATAATTTTTTTGGCCTTTTAAATTTATTTTTTGTGGCCCTCATGGAGGTGGGGCGGCGTCAACTATCTGGATAAAAATTGCATTCAGTGGCATCTTCCTGGATTTAAAAATTGCATCCAGTGGCATCTTGCATTTAGTGATAATAAATCCACATGGATTGATCATCCTGTTGAGCTAAACCAACGATTAGAAGATCAGAAAGCGTTTAATGTCTAGGTGTCGTAAATAAAAAATATAATTTTTTTAATATAATATTAATTATATAAATATTAAATAGGTGTCGTGATTTTTACCCCTATCCATCAAATAAAAAATATAATTTTTTGAATAAAATATTATTTATATAAATATTAAATAGGTGCCGTGATTTCTACCCCTATCCATCAATCGTTACAAGAACCTTATGCATGCTTGAGCTTATCAATAATCACCTTTCTCAATTCCACCATCTGTTGGCAGCACCGAACCAAGGCTTCAGTGGGGCGTAGGCCCGTAGTCAGTCGAGTAGCGCTGTTGCTGAAACAAACAAATAGCCCGGGCGGAAGACATTGTCCTATTTTATATTGTTCTATTAGACATGAATATATTTATATATTCTTTTCTGTTTTTTCATGTATCATATTATATTATAATTATTAATTAAAACTAATTATTTTGAAAATTGGAATCTCTCCAAATGTTTCAAGGAGCTGGAACTCAACGTATTTAGAATAGTGTAATGTATATATTGTTTATATATTTGTTTTTTTAATTAAACGCTCTTATATTAAAATATCATTTCTATATATATTTCCTTTTTTATATTGATTTTTAAATTAAAAATTAAAAAGTGTTTCAAAACTTTTGTTATTTATTATTTATTTAGAAGTGTGTTTTATTTATATTTTATATATTGATTTTGGTATTGGATAAATTGTATTTTTTTATATTTTGAATTTTGAATTTGAATTTGAATTATTTGTATAAATTATAACAATATATATTAATATATATTTATTGTTCATTATATTATAAATGTTTTTTTTTTTTTTTTTTTTT
>JASDQU011179168.1:7312-24460 GCA_032191745.1 Picea mariana | reverse complement strand
TTCTGGCTTCGGGAGTCTCAAACCTCAACTAAAAATCTCTCGAATGGATTCCTTTGGAGTTACTAATCTACTGACACGTAACCTCTGGGTGATTGATGATCAGGATCTAATTCAGATGATTTGACAGGAAACGTTTACTTCGGGTCTCTGGCTCTCCAGGCTTCGAGAGTCTCAAACATCAACTTCTCCTCGCTCTTGCTTTCCTGGAGGTATTTCACCCGGAGCATGTGATCGGTTGATGTGTGTCCTCCTATGGATCGATGGTCCCCTGCTACTTCGGCTATTTAAAGTTTCGATGTTCGATCCCTACCTATCACATCGTTGCATGCCTTTCAATTTGTGGGGGAATGCATTGGTGTTTTTGAGTAACCCGCTTTTTACCCCGCAATTCTTGTGATGCTGACATGTAACCCCCCAGGGAAACTGTGGTTTGTATTGCGGGACCACCTTGGGAAATTATCTCCCGTGCAACTCAGTTCCCTGCAATGCCTGTTGACCGTTGATCTCTATATCTAATGGGATCCAACATTTGTGACCTGAACCTTGCTTCCTTTTCATCAGACGACCCCTTTTAACCTATCCTCCGATCCAACAATCCTGGATCTCCTGATCCTACTGTGGTGATCGTTCCCAAATTAAAAAGGAATGGTCATGATCCTTCGAACCCTCACAAAGGTTCTATGATGTTTCGTATCCTATGTAACATCTGCAACACCATTCCTCCTGAGCTTTTCAGCTTCACGGTCAGAGTTCGATCTCGACCATGATATTTTGACCAACATCTCGACCCATACAGGCCCGTTGTTTCAACCAGAAGCTCTGATACCAATCTATAACATACTGAGCCACCCACAAGCCAGGTACGCTACCTGCAAGCCTGCCCTTGGAATTCTTTCTCATGCTGACCTTATTTATTTATTAAGGATGCATAATATAATGGACTTAACGACATGCACAACAATATCCAGTAAGCATGCAAGATCTAAAGATTATGTTAAATGATAATTAAATATACACAACGAAAATACATTCATATACATGTAAATGAAAATTAAACTACACAGTGGAATACATTCATACACAGATAGTAATATCATGATAGAGATCACTTATCTTTATGAAAGACGAAACCAACTGGCTGCAGACCAAGGACGTTCCACCTAATCGTAGACATTGTTGCTCTGAATCCGAACAGCAGTGTCACCCCCTAGCCAGGGTTATGAATCCACAAGGACGGTTCCAGAGTGTAATTGGGTTCCCAAACCAGTCAAATATCAAGCTCTCACATGTTTCCCGATGCCCACAACAATCTAAGTACCCAAATATCTTCTACCCAGCCTATGCCACCTGAGAGGATGGAACTCCACCCTTCTTTACCATGCATTCCCTCAGGCATTCCTTCTCCTTCTTGCCAGGGCTTCTAGCACAGCTGGTCTAGAATCTTAATGCTGGAACTTTCAGGACTCACAGTTGTGAGAAAAAGAGGGCACATGCCACTGCATTTTAGACATCTAGGCCCCAGGTCACAGCTGGATCACACCAGTGTCCACTACATCCAACTATCTCATGGCTAAGTTCTTTAGTAGCTCTATTTTCTTTTCCAAGCCAAGATGCAGTGCGTGCATGGGAGTGCGTGAGGAAATAATGAGTGAGGGAACGGGAAAACAACGAACAAATCATCAGACCAGACCAGAGGTGAGTTTAATTAACCTCGTGGGGAACACAAGAACCTCCTGGTATTCCCCAAGAAGTTCATGTAACCAGTCCCCTCCCTTAGACAAAAATGATGATAAGAAAAAATAGGAATAAACACTTATTCCTTCAAGCTCCCTCTCTTGTGGAATCATAGCCCCCTATAACTATAGTCCTTGTCCATCTAGCGGCCAACAATGTATTTTTTATTAATAATGATCAAAACATTACATTTCTTGGGTATACTGGCCCTTCAATAATTGTTTGGGCACTCTGGCCTCTCATCATTGTAACAATACATTATTTAAAATGGGGTTTCAAAAACCTGGGCTGTTACAACATTGTTGCATTCTCTTCCTCCGGTTTCTTCTTAATCTTTAAAGTGTCCAATTGGGAACATATTGTACTTAAAATATCAGTTTTAAAGTTCCCCAACAAGTTTTCTATTTCTATCCTTGTAATCCCACTAGAACTAACTCCTTTTGAGTTTCTACTATACAGATCCCAAACACCCTTTCGAGTTTTAGCCCTACTTCTTGATTAGTTTCTACACATCTCACAGATCTTAGTGAATGGTGTATGGGAGATCTCTCTTGATGCCACGGGTTAAAAGAGATCCTAAAAGAGGTCAGATTTGTGATTTGGTAAGAGTAAGTGAAATTTTTTTGTTTTTGAAAGTATGAATTTAAGTATGTTTAATAGATTATGTCCTATTCTGAAGGCTACAACACAGTTGAAAGAAAGAGTTGATTTGATTAAATTTAACGAAAGTGAAGAAATATATGTTATTCCTAAGGATAGAAAGAGTTTTTGGACTATTAAGTGGATACAGGAACCTGGAAATAATTTTTGCAGATTGCAGGTCCAACACTATGATCCTAATGGAAGTGCGAAGTACAAAAAAGATTGGGGAACATTTAAGAGAAAAACAAGATTGACTTTGTGTTATAATTGAAGAAGTCCAGGACATATTGCTAAGCAATTCCCTAGGGTAGGCACTATTTGTCTTTGTTGTAAGGTTGTTTCTCATGAGGTTGAGGATTGTCCAAGGATGATTGCTAAAGTTGAAGGGAGGGACATAAGACAATAAAACTATGAAAATAATCAAGAGACTAAGGGTATGTTAGAAATTCATAAAGAAAAAAGGTCAGAGGAAGTTCAGACTATGTTATTACAGTTGGAAGAAATGGTGGATTTTCATAAAGATGTCAGTTTACCAGAAATCCTGAAAGAAAAACATTGCATAAGTGAAAGAATATAAGACTTCGACATAGACTATATAGTCTTGGATGAATAAATAAAAGTGAATATTATGAAAGAAGAAACTTGGAAAGTTTTGGGAAATCCTATTGCGGTAGCTTTTTTAGGATGGATAGGCTTGTTTAAGGGAAAGATGATAACTTTATGTGTAAGAATAACTATTGTACCTATTATTGTTCATGGAACATAGACTGAAGAAGAATTTGAAGTCATTAGGTTTGTTGAGGACAACGCCCCTTTCCCTCTTTTGTTAGGTAAGACTTGGATTGAGAAGGATCAGATTAGAAGGAAAGTGGAGGAAGAAGATATAGAAAAGAAAAAGAAAGAATTAAGGGATTTCATATCTAGGAAAATATATCGAATAATAGAAGAACGAGAGGATAAGTCAAAGCAACATATCAAAGTAACAATGCAGGAGGAACAAAAAGAAAAACAATTAGCTATCAAGGTTGAAAGAATGAAAGAAGGCTTGAAGGACCTATTTATTCAAGAGATAAATGTGCCCACTAAGGAAGTGTTAATAAAATAACCTTTGAGGGTACCTCGACAGTTTGAAACCACTAAACTAGGGGAAAATAAGAATAAGAATGGAAAGAGGATTCCAAAATTAGTTAAAGAAACTCAGATAACAAGAAAGAAGGCAAGGAAGCTTAATAAAAAGAAGGCTAAGTTGGAAAAACTACAAGAATTTAAGGAAACTAGATGGAAGACTTTGTAGACTGGAACCTCGCAGGAGGCAGGTTTGCAGGGTTTGAGCCTCACTTGAACAGTAGGTCTACGCAGGTTTGGAATTCACCCTGAAAAAGTTATATAACCATTGGAGGTGCCCCAACCGTTAGAGTGATGCTCCATAATGGTTAGGAAACACATTTATGGGCTTATGGAATACTTTTGGACATTGAGACCACACCATAACAGATAGATTTACATTAATGGAAGTGTTTAAATATAGTTCTTATCCATTATGACCACCCCACTTATTTAACACGTCGATCGTGGAGCTGGGAACACCTTTTGCTACCCATGATTTATTGAGCTAGGACAAGAACTGTCTAAGTGTCGAATTGTGATGTCTGTCATTATCTGAATCTGTATCGCGCCTGTCCATTTTCCTACCTCACCTGTCTGTTAAAAGATAGAGTGTCGAGAAAACCCAACAATTTGAAGAAGTCTGTCAAGGAAGCTCTTAGGAAGCTCATGACTGACAGACCTATATCCGAAGGTATTTAAGCGTCGTCAACCTAGGGGACTACAGACTTCCCCTTCGAATGAACATCGCTCCACCTGCATCAACCCCATAACTAAACATAGAAGTAAGGACCGTGGTGATCTGGCTAACGTGAAGTAAATCTTGTCGATCCTACCTGAGTATATTCTGCCTGTGGCTAGCACTGTTATCCATGACAGTAACCCTCACTATTTTGAGTACTTTGTGTTTACTGCATACATTCTGAAAGGAATTCGCATAGTCGGGAGTCAGTTAGGACAGATCCTGTTGTTGAAGCACAACGAATTCAACTTAGGAGACTGGAAGAACTACACCATTCTAGCTCCTCACCATTATTTAATGAAGACAACCAGAAATAAACCTCACCTTATCTCAGAGCCATGGATTAAGGGGTTTGCGCAATCAACCATATTGAATTTGATGAAGATTCCTCATTTTGGCCACCACCAAGAGGTTAATGCTTGTGTTAAACTCCTTCTGTCATGCTATCATGGCAGATATCTTTGGCTTGACAGAAGGATTACTGTGGATACGACGTTGATCCACCAGATCATAGGTTTAATTTTGAAGGGTCCTGACCCACAATAGTTCTATCCAGGGAAGACCTCATATCGTTCTTTAGCACAACACATCAAAGAATCCTATGGAGAGGTAGAAAAGGGGAAACAAGGTTACAATGCAGCCTCCATAGAGGACGGCGTAGTGCACCTGGGTTGTCAACTATTAGTTGGCAAGCTGGTGAGGAAGAACCGCCCCACACAGGTCATCGGGTTCATGGTGGACCTCGAAGGAAAGTGTGTGGAGGGCATGCAGATGAAGTGGGTGAAATACCTCATCAACGAGTTAGAAAAGGATTGTCGTGAAGCCTAGGACTTAGGATATGAGTTCCACTATAGTTGGTTGATCATCTTAATCACATTTATGGCTTGGTATATGCCTAAAGGAGATTCTTTCCCTAAGATTGAACCTACGGATCCCCTGACCGCTCATTTTTCCACCCTGTGGTATACCAATGACATGACGAAGCAGTGGCAACCTAATGCAATGTTTCATGGATATTATCAACAGTTGAAGGTCTCCATTGAATCATTCCTGCATATGAAAAAACATACTATGCATTAGTACCAACCCATAGCGAAGTTTCACGTTGATCCCCACTTCATTTACATCATTGCGTGAAGATATGAGCATCAAGAAGAATTGCAGTCATACTACAAGCTGACGGATGAAGATATGGAGAATATTACAAAGGAATGGCCAAAAGAATTTCTTGCACCTGTCGTTGATGCATATATATCTAACACTGACACTATAAGAAGCCTGATATTTACACGATTTGAACATGTCGGGCAGTCTAGTGGGACGGAGAAGAAAAAAAAGCAGGCTGAAGTCCAGGACATAGAGAGTGACAAAGAGGACAAAGAGAAAACTTTTGGAGATAACGGTTCTGGATTTCCAAGAGGAGGAGAAGACGAAGTAGAAGGATAGGGAGGAGGAGAAGATGAAGTAGAAGGGCAAAGAGGAGGAGATGAAGGAGGAGGTGAAGCTACACCACCTAAAGATCCCCCTGTTGGGATAGTGACGCCACAGAAGATGAAATTTTCTCCTAAGAAACCTTCAACAAGGAATAAAATGTGCACCAATAAGCCACAGTTGGAAGCCACTCTCACTGATGACAACATTAGTTTGTTCCATGGAGCTATGGAGGACACCTCTGAGGACATGTTGTAGATATATAGAGAGAAGCAAGAGGAGTTATATGGAAGGATTGAGAGAGAATTGAAGGAAGTGCAACATGCTATTTGCTTGGTCTGCACAGTGCTTACTGCGTCGTCTGCACCTTCCTCATCACAGGCCATAGAATTGGGGGATGAAATAGACTAGTTAAGAAAGATTTCTGATGCAATAGAAGCTCGGTTCTAGAGATCTCGGGAAGAGAAGTATAAGGCTACAAAATCCTTGAAAAAGGAGAAATACTAAGTCCTAGTATAGTTATGAGAAGCGTAGGACAGTGTAGTTGGCTATGAAAGAGAGAAAGAAGAGTTTTAGGTGAATCTTCAAGATGAAAAGAGAGTTGGAGAAGCCCAGCTAGAGAAGGAAAAAGAGAAGTTGCTCTCATAGAAGGCCATGGTCAAAGAATCAATTATAAAATCATGTCTCTCTATGCTATCATTAGTAAAGGAGGAGCAGGGTCCTGTTGAATCTCAAGTAGCGAAGCTTGCAGAGACCCTCCAGCAGTTTAAGGCTAGGACAACTAAACTGGAGGCCAAAACAGTTCCAAGAACCCCACAGGAGGTGCATGACCAAAGGGAGGAGTTCGCCAAAAACATAGTAGAAAGTATAAAATTCCTTGCCTTGGCATATAAATAATTGAGTGAAAAAAGTGCCCAGACATATGAACACCTCACCGAGGATCCAGAGTTAAAGAAGCTGGAGGCTCAATTAAAGGAGCTGCAACAACAACAATTCTCATTGTAGGTGCAAATTAAGCTTCTCACAGCAGTAAAAAGGATGAAGAGATCCCAGGAGTAGTGCACAATACAACAAAAGATCATTGTACTCCAGGGTAAGGTGATGGAAGTAAAATAGAATTTACAACCTGTGGAGGACGAAGCTTGTAAGGTGTTCAAGGATATTGAAGGCCAGAGTTCATAGCTAGAACAAGTAGTTGCAACAATAGAACAACGCCTAGAAGGGCTTGTTATAGAGAAAAAAGTCCAGGATATCGCTGAGTAGGAGGCTCAGGTGAGGTAGCAAGTCGAGGCAACTTGATTTAAGCTTGAAGATTTTGAAGTAGCATTGTCCGGACCTGAGGGACTCAGGAGGAGTGATAGGTGATTGTTGGGGGCCTGTTGGCCCTCGACCAAGTTTTGGGGAAAATTTGGTCAGGTTTGGCCCACTTTCAGACTTCAACACACTGGTCAAAGAAGGAGCACCCAGGCAGAGCTGATATCGTAGATCTCACCTATTTTGAGGGTTATGTGTACCAAGTAAGGGGTTCTCTAGGGTTTTGTAATGTGTTTTTTGGATTTCGTCCCATGGTTTTTCCCCATGTTTAGGCCTTATTGTAAAGGTTTTTAAAGTATAAATAAAGAGGAATTTATTGTAGAAGTAGTTTATGTAGTTGAAGTTTCTTTGTGCAAAGGAATGCATGTGGTAAAGGCTTTGTGCTCGACTATGTTTTTGTAGAAAGTGCTATGTTCTGTGATATAGATAGTGGCTCTATGCATTTGACCTAGTTTTGGAAGGTGAAGAAGGAGGATCTAGTTATTAGGCGCAGATATCTTGTCTTGCGCGAAGTTCAACTCTGTGTCTTAGTGCGCAGGAGTGACTGGGTGTAATATTTTGGAAAATAATAAAAAAGTGAAGTGGTTTTTGGACGTAGCCCCACCCTGGGGTGAACCACTTACATCTGGTGTATCATGGTTTTCTTTGTGTTGTGTTATTTCTGTTATGACTATGCTTAGTGATTTGATTAGGATGTGTAATAAATAGATACTTTGTTGCTTAAGTACTTTACTTATGTTAAGGGTAAATGAATGCTAGATTTGACTCACAGTGTTAAGTGCTTAGTGCTAGGTGTTCAGGGTGCATAATCACTTGTTCTTACTATGCTAGATCTATCTTTGTTTATTCTCTACGATGTTAATGAGGTTAATAAACTAATGCATCTTCACTTCTTAAGCATTAACATAATATTCTGTGAAGTGATATTATCACATATTCATGTCCCAGCATGGTTACAGACACCTATGTCCTGTAACCCCCCTTCTTCTACCTCGGCTGAGACTTCACTTTATTCACAGGTGTTGCTGAAAGCGCCGATACTCGGGGTTTTTTTGGTGCATTGTTAAGTGTTGAAACATGGGTCTTCCCCTGTTCCAACAATGTTAAAGTCAAACATGAAGTTATTTGGGTCCTCACTACTCTTATCATAAAATGTAGGTAGTGCAGAGAGTGGAATGTTCTTCATGTTAACATTTTGTGTGGTATCCAAAATTGGAAACCCAAAAGTGGTTTATGTCTGGTTTCCTACTTCTTCTCCCTCATCATGTCTCACAATATTTTGATCCTCCTGATCATCCATACTGATATTATTCCAAAAAAGAGAATAACTTAGTGGTTTTACTTTTGTAGATAATGAGGTGTCCCAAGGTTCTTTTTTAGGAAAGATATTGCTTCGATAGGAACAATTATCTACTATTTGGTTGTCAAGGACTTTGCTTGAGCTTGTTGAAACTATTTTTTCAACTTGGGACACAACTATATTTGTTGAACTTCCAAAGAGGGCATTCACCTATTCAGGGTCAATGATATCTACAAAGTTATAATCCCCTGATGGTGGTAAAAAGGAAAAGGTCGTGTTTTCTAGGTTGAGCTATCCCCTACTTGGATTTTTCGATACCGTTATGCAGAGTTTACAGATGGCATGTTCCTTCCCCCAAAAATGTTAGAAGGAACTTTGGTCAGAAGTTTTGGATTGGTTTTGATATATCTACCCTTTAGGTCCCTAGGTTTGTTCATGAAAGAGATACAAAAAGAAAACTACCATTGGGTTTGGAGGAACCTGCTATAATAGATTCCCAGGTTCTTACCTCTCGTCTTAAATTCCGCTCACCACCAAAATAATACAAATACTCAGAAATAATCTACTTCCTAATTGTTTTCTACCTATGAACAACTCCCTGACAATGACACTAAAAAATGATGGGTAAACTATATGTCCTATTTTCCCTTAATTAAATTATTGACCAGGGTAAGTAAACTTAGATCTGTGACACAGTATGAGTCAAGGAAGAAAGGAAAACTAATGGAAAGATTAAATATCTAAGAGAATGGTTTACCCTAAGGATCAAGATTCCATTTCAGTCTACAATTCTATCTTAGAAGATGATTTAAAAGATTCTAAACAAGCTAAAATCTAGTTGAACAATATACCTTATTTTAAATGTACAAAGCAATCTTTAACTACAAACAATGATCTTATTAATCTAAATGAACAACTCTTTAAAAACAATCTATAACTATGAACAATGAGGTTATTACTCTAATCAAGCAACTCTGTTATAAGCAAGAAATCCTTGAATAAACACAAGTTATATTTCAAAATAAATTCTTCAAAATGAACTCTATTCTTAAAGAATCTCTTCAAAAACTCACAATTACTCTTATATTACAGAAAATAAACCCTATCATTGCACTAATATCATTGACTGAAAATAAAACACATCATGATGACATTTAAATGTAATGGTTATGTCTACGGTGGCAGATTATGTCACGATGGCACCTTAACACTACTGATAATTCAAGTGGAATCAACTCGATGCTAATTTCTACACAGAGTATGAATAAGACAATCTATGGAGATTTTTTCCATTATGAAGATGTCAATGCATATTCTTAGAATTAATAGAGTATATAAACCTTGTGCAAAGAGATTTGGAATCAACTCTTATCCTATCACTCTGATGCTGGAAATAAAGTCAACAATTTATGCAAATCTACATGAAGTAATATAAATTTGAAACTTAATGAAGTAGACGTAGCTGTTATAAACACTGCCTAAATAACCAATATGTGAAGTAATCTATAGTTTATAAAACAGGGAAAGAAAGATATGATTGCATATTTATATAGCTATGAACATATATCCATTAAAAAAACATGACCTGCATAAACGACGTTAGATATTAGAGTATGGACAGTTGGATATAAACAGTCACAAGTAATATGTAAGCAATATATGAAGATAAATACAATTTCAGCAAGTAACCTGCACACAAGAGAGTTAAATACAAAAAATATATAAATATACAACAAATTAAGAGACCTAGAGCATTGGTGCCCCCCCTAGACAGACGTGGCACTACTCCAATGTAATATACAATCACAAACTTAGAATATCATTCATATTAACATTAGAACTGAGTTTTTACAGAGAAATTCAAGATGATAGTTGTGTATATAAAAATCATGTATGTTCGTCCCAAGAGACTCCCAGTACTTATAGATTTTATAACATAGCTGAGAGGGAAACCACTGAAAGGGTCGATGCTCTCCTACAACAAAAATGAATTAAAACTCGACAAGATAAAACGTATTCTCAACAACTTCGTGCGCTCAAAATAGAGGTCATCGCAACTGCTTGAATCTAAATGTAATGAGTTCCATAGTTGGAGAGCTTAAGAAGGTACAAATACATGTTTTGGATTGGCTTGGTAATTGGGCACTTAACTCTTAGTTTGACTTTAACACTTGGATGGCTTGACATATAGGAACTTGACTTGATACTTAGTTTGACTTGATGCACACAGACTTATCCCACATGGAAAATAAATCTAATATTTTTTACATTTCATAATGACAGGAATTTGATTTTAATGTCGACGTGTAGTGCACATAATTTTCTCTTGGGAGCTATCGACACATTTAGACAATGGACATACTTGTCATAATATTTGATTGGTATACTCTTCATGGTGATTAAGACTTGGAGGTAAAGTTTCGATATGTGGAAATATATCATAAAGGTAGAAATGGTATCAAAACCATGTTTTTTTATGACATACCTTCATTTGAATCATAAACCAAACCTACCCAATTTAATTTTTTCTAAATAATAACAAATAATGGCAAAAAAAAACTAAAAAGGAATTTATATTTTTTAATAAAAAATAATTAAAAACTCCTTTTATTTTGTAATGGTAAGAGGATTTTGACATTTGAAATGGAAATAGACTTGAATATGGATTATGAGATAGTAGTACTATATAATAAGATATGCCACTCTCTAAATATTTTGACATGATAGGGATATGACATAATTCTACAAGCAAGAAAAGTTGGCATTAACGAGGATGGGAGGCTAACGAGTTTGACGAGACTTAGAGGGGGAGCTTAAAATTTTTAATGGGTTCAATATCAGGTGCTAACAATAGGTTTAATTAATGATGCAAGTAATCAGATATTGACTAGCAAGGGTTATTGAACTCATTACCTTCATTTGGAAAATGAGACAAATGAACCACAATGACATTGCTTGGTCGTGGATCATTCCTGAGAAATATTGAAATAGGAAAAGGGTATGAATATACTTGAAGGGAAAATAATCAATCGGACTAGAACATAAAAGTCCAAGAAAAATTATGAAACTTTAAAGACCAACATAGAGATGGAATGAACTTCTCTAACATATCTTTGAGAAAACATAACCCTTTGGTTGCATCCAAGCTTTGCTCAGAATGGATGGCTTACCTTGTGACATAGAACAACAATAGCATTAAGATTTATGTTCTACTTTGATATGTTTGTGAAGCTTCAATGAATGTGGCCGTATATACTTCCACAATGAACCGATAAGGATTCCCATAATGAAATGGGCATGTGGCTCAATTGTAGATCAACCCACTGGCTAGGGTCATGGCATATGTAGCTTAGTAGTAGAGAAACTTGTTGGCTAGGGGTAGGTCCAAGGTTTGATTCCTATCCTTTCTAGTTTAAGTATGAGATATTAGCTTGAGGGGGAGTGTTGGATGTGAAAATTCACACTTGTACAACAAATTGTTTCATGTTATGAAATGTGTATGTAGCTTAGTGGTAGAATAACTCTAGTTCGGGTTAAGTCCTGCATGTATCTCAGTGGTAGAGTAGCCTATTGGCCAGGGGTAGGTCCTAGGTTCAATCCCCAACCTTTCCATTTTTCAATATTGTATCAAAGATGTGTGGCTTAGAGATACCTAGCCCAAAGTGTGGTTTGAGAGAGAGTGTTGGATGTTGCAACCCACACTTATATAATGAACTGATAAGGGTTATTGGCATGAAAGGGGTAGAGAATATCACTGGTCAGGGGTAGCTTCTAGGTTGGATTCTTATCTTGTCTAGTTTTCAACATTGCATCAGATCTAAGTGGCTTAGAGGCCTTAGTTGCCAAGTGGCTTAAGAAGAGCATTGGATACGACAATCCACGATTTTGCAAAAAATTGTTAAGTGTTCCCAATATGAAATGGAAATGTATATTAGTGGTAGAGTAGTCTATTGGTTGTGGAGTTGTAACTCAATAGTAGAGTAGCTTGGTGGTTGGAGGTGTGCAACTGCCTTGGGTTTGAATCCTAGCGTGTCTAGTTTTAAACATTGCATGAGAGATTCTTGTCTAGGGGTCCTTGGCTAATATTTGGCTTGAGGTGTAGTGTTGGATTTGGAAAACCACACTCCTAGAGAAACTCAGTCATGGTGCTTGCCATGAAAGGGGCATGGAGCTTAGTGGTGGAGAAACCCTCTAGTAGGGGGTAGCTTTGATTCTGATTCCTCGTCTTTCCATTTTTAATTTGGTATTAAATCCAGGTGGATAGGAATCCTCAACTGAAGTGTGGCTTGAGGAGTGATTTATGTGGCATGTCGAATGTCTTCAACAAAGAATGAAATATTCACTTCATGAATGGGGTATGTATCTTAGTGGCCAAATAATGAGAGATAAGTGACCAAACAATGAGAGATAAGTGACCAAACAAAATGACCGAAATTTGCATATAAAATGACCAAAAAATGAGAGATAAGTGACCAAAACAACGACCAAAATTTGCATATAAATGACCAAATGGCAGTTTTGGTGGCTAACTTTCGGTCTCTTATCATGCGACCAAAAATGTGGTCATATTTAGTTTGGTCATTTATAGCTTGTCTTGCGGTCATTAATTTGGTCATATATTTGGTCATTACTAAATATATGACCAAATTAATGACCACAAGACAAGCTATACATGACCAAATTTTTGGTCGCATGATAAGAGATTGGAAATTAGCCATCAGTGATTGCCAAATCAAAAGTGGTCATTTAAATGCGGATTTTGGTCATTTTTTTGGTCACTTATCTCTCATTTTGTACTAGTGAAATCACACAGTATACAAATAGTTTACCCTAAAAACTCAAATAGGAAAACCAACATTCCTTGAGTGTCTTTCTCTCTTGTTATATATTCATTTAGAATAAATGGTTACATGGCTAACCTTGTTCTACAACTAAGACACAATCGACATCATACCCTCTTGATTTACACAAGAATAATCCTGTAGCCAATTTGGATATTGATTCATTGATTGATTAATGTAATACAATTAGAACATGCCTTTTACAATAGGGAAAACCTAAATAAAGGTCCCCAACAAATGGTTACATATCCACGTAATTCATTAACTAAAACTTTTGTGAATATTGTGATTCTATTACAGTTGAATACTAGTCGACCTCCTTTCGGTCTTCAATCGGTTTCGACATGACCTCCTATCAAACTCTTGTTGGTTGACCTCTTCAACTTGTTGTCGATCACTTCGACTTTGAGTTTTCCCGGTCAATCACTTTGACCATCTACTTTCACCACAAAGAATATAACAACCCACCATTTTCCCACTTGTTGTCTTCTTTGCTAAAGAATGAGAACTTGAAATTTTTCTCATAGACCCAAGGCAACAATTCCCATTTCCTCTCTACACCAAGAGAAAATCATAGCACTGATATACTTGCTGATTTAGAACTATGGAAGTAGACTGTGTATGGAGTTTATGAATCGTCCAACATTTAGAGTGGAAACTCCACCCATCATTAGGGACAATTGAAGCAGTGATGTTTGAAAAGAGTGTTGAGGGAATTTTATAAAGGAAATTTGATAAGAACGTTGGGTTAAAATTTGGAAACTAGACAATTATTTGACATTATGAATTAGTCGTTGTGAATTAAAATAATAAAGCGTAAAAGAAGATTAAAAAAAATTTAAAAAGGGGGGAGGTTATGATTGAAAATATGTTTAAAAGGGTGAATAAAAAGTGACGGGGACGATATTGACCAAGAATTGAATTAAACAATTAGTTACAAGATTAAAATAATTAAAAATAAGAGGGTTACAATTTGGAAAGTGGAAAAAAATAGCCATTGTGAATAAATTATTGTATAAAAAGAAAATTATGAGGGGGACGATAAGATTAATAAGGGGGGGAGATAATATGATTAAAAGGTGTTTAAAGGAAGTGTCAAAAGTAAAGGGGTAACCTATAAATGAAATCAATAAACAATTTTTTTAAACAAAGAATATAAGAGGGGAAAAGGGGGGTGAACTTGGATTTAGAGAGATGAATACATGGGCTAAAAAAGATGAGAGGATAGAGGGGAGGGGGGAATGGGTGAGAAAGAAAAAAACATTAGGTTTCCTGACGGAGGTAATGAATGATAGGTTGCCAATATTGGATGAGTTTTTACCCATCATCACGATTAAAATTGTTAGGTCATTTTTCAATTTTCCAGGCTTCATCAATGATGCAAGAAGAGTAATAGGGTGATGAGGCTAGGATTTTGGTTTGGTCAATTTTTTTTAAATGTTTGTATTTGAAAGAGTGTTAAAAAATAACTGATTTGGAGATTTGATTATGGGTTTTGTCAGCTATGTTCTCTTTGAGACATGCATTGAAGGGTATGCAAGTTTGGCCAATGTAATATTTTCCACAGGAGTAGGGAATTTGGTAAACTCTCAAACCGATAATTGGTTCAGATTTATCCTTAGTGGATAGAAAATATTGTCAGAGGGTCTTGAAGGGCTTGAAAATGGTTTTGATATTCTTTTTACCGAGAATTTCGGATATGTGATATGTAGTTCCTTGGATGTATGGAAGAGAGGTGAGAGTCAATGGAGGGGAAGAGGATGAGGAGATGTTTTATTTTGGTTTGAGGGATGAGTAACCATTGACATAAGGGCCTTAATTAGGTGGGATTTTTCCTTCTCAAGGAATTAGGGATTGAATATTAGGATGGCTCAAGTGACTAGAGCTTTGAAGACAACAAATTTTTAGGCAGGATGAAGATGGGAATGGGCATGGAGGTATATATCTGTGTGATTTTTTTTACGATAAAATTGATAGGTGAGGGATCCATTAGGGAGGAGAGATATTATTAAATACAATAAGGGAATCAAATTATCATTTTCCATTTTCATAGTGAATTGTATATGGGGGAAAAAGCTATTAATATGGTTGAAAAATGAAGTTAATGAGGCGAGGCCATCAAGCTAGACAACGAAAGTATCAACAAAAAACTTGAACCAAAATTTATGTTTGAGATAAAATATATTTAAGGCCTAGTGATGCAGGAGTATCACTCCACCTCATCTATGCGCCAGCTAGACAACACATCAGCCCACATTCAAGGAAAAAGAGGCACCATCCCCCTCATTTTGTTCTTGTTTTAAAATTTTAAAATTTTATTTAATACAATTAAATGTTGTAAGGATGGAAGAGCCAGGCCGATGCCTTTGAGAAGATTGTAGTTAGGGTTGGCTTTAATGACTGACAGGCTGAGGAGATATATATCTAATCCGGACTAGACAACCATTGATTCTAATTCAATGTAAATTAATGAGAGTAGGTGAGTTGAAGGGAGAACTCGATGAGCCCCTCTTTTCTAAAATGATCCTTCTATCAAAATTCATAAAAGAGATTACATTAGAACATATAGAGCTTGGGGAGGAGAGAGTCGGGACTCTGTTGCAGTCTGAGATTTTGTACACATTGTAACTAGACATTTATGTTAATGAGAAAAGAGCAATTTTTCTTGCACGAGATTCTTTGTGTGGTTATTTGTGTGTTTATGAATGAATGTCATTTATGTGTTTATATGCATATGTTGTAGATGTATGTGTTAGATTCCATCTGTAGGGATAGATAGAATTCTCTATCTATGGTTTTGTTAAATTGTTTATGGGTTCTTTAGGCTATGCAAGGAGTGCACAACAAAACATTGGAAATTCTGTAGCCAGTGCAAAGAGTGTGCATATGAATCTCTAGTTGAGTTCAGAGGAGAATGTATCAGGAGGGAACACCAGGATAGTTTGCAAATTGAAGGAGCCTCAGAGTTACTAAATACTCTGGAGGGATGATTATGAAAAGGAAGGCACGGAGAGACATAAATGTTGAATATTGTGTAGAGCTCTGTTAGGTGGGCATCGAGTGAGTGCAAGTAGTGCATAAGAGGACTCTGTTTCAAGTTCTGTGAGAAGAGGAGTGTCAAGGAGAGACACTCATAGATTTGATGAATACTCTAGAAAGCTCAGTAAGGAGTGCTTGAGCATAAGTTTCCAAGAGAGCACTTATATCCCTTCGAGGAGAAAAAGGGACATATACCTTCAAGGTCTGAGAAATTGAACCTCAAGGAGGAACAAATTTGTTGAACACTCCCGAGGAAGACCTGTACAAGGACTGCACTAGGAAAACACTCAGATGAAGTGTTGAAAAAAAACCATCTAAAGGCTAGTCAAAGAACAAGGAGTGTGCGAAGGAGAAAGAACTTGTTTCAAGTTCGATAAGCTCAGAAGGTTGAGCACAGAATGTGCCAGGAGGGCACCAAAAGTGTTTTGAAAGATGCAACAAGGGCTGAGTCCCTTAGAAACTAAGAAAGTTCAAGAAGCTCAGAAGAGGTAGCACAAGGAGTGTGTAATAGTCAGACTTATTCCAAGTCCTGAACCTCAGGAGGAGCAGTGCAAGTTTGCATGTAAAGCGCAAGTGTGTGCTAGGGCCAAGGTTGAGTTTTCTTTCCAAAGCTTAGGAGAGACAGAGGTCTAAGGAACACCGTAAAGGCCCAATACATCAGGGCTCAAAGAAGAATCAAAGATCGTGGCCTTGGAAAATTAGAAATTATTCCAAGTCGGGAGAAAGTGAAAGCTTAAGAGGAGGAGCGACATCTGTCATCAGATTAGATGCAGAGGAAGATATCTGGGTCGTTGAATCTCATGACTAGACAAAGGAAGAATGCACAGGAGGAGATCAGATTTGGGCTGTTAGATATAAGTGTGTGGGCCAATAGCCGTTGAATCCCAAGAAAGGTGCATGAGACAAGTTTTGAAGTCATCAGAAACGTCCATCACTAGTGTTGATAGGTGGCAGAAGATCCGGGAGTTCGAGGATTCAGACCTTAGAATATTAGCAAGGAG
>JASDQU011179167.1:4089-30321 GCA_032191745.1 Picea mariana | reverse complement strand
CATTTATCTAGGGCATCTGCATCTATTTGACCTTCAAATACAGGAATATCAAAATTAACCTGTACCTTGAAAGGTGAGGTGCCTCCAAAGTGGCTGCTTGATGAAGATGCGCCTGATGCTATTGGTAGGTGTTGAAGGATGTGGGAAAAATTCTCCATCATTTCATCCCTCTGTCGCATGAGATCTTGCTCAAGCAACAGACTGATAGGATAGTCTGATCCATCATTTTTATTTTCTTCCGCCATTGAGGGTTTCTTGGGTGTGCGAGAGTGATTTTCCTCAAGAGATACAAGCTCGAGACCCAACTTGCTATACTCGGACCTCATCGGGGACATGCACTGAAAAAAACGATCAAGAGCAGCCTGCTCTGATACCACTAATCCGGATTATTTTCGGCACGAAATGAGAGCGGTGATATAATAAAGAAATGCACAGATATATTGAAAATATTCAATAATATAACAGAAATGTATCATAGATGCAACCATAAACATAGATATATAGTAATACATGATTTCTATTAATCAGAGAAATGTACAGAGACTGTAAAAATACAGAGTGAAAGACTCGCTAGAATTGTGGCAGCTTATCTCTGAGAAGAGATGTGACGGCTACTCGCATTCACAAGAAGATGATTACAATGAGGCTCTAAAGTCCCTTTTACAATAAACAGGAAATTTTCCAAAAGTCCTAGACATCCAAAAACCTAACCCTAGGAGATGAAGTGCCAAAAGTCATGTGGGCCCTGTTTGGGTAAGTGAGTACATCAACTTCCCAGGGTCGTAACTTTTGCATACAATCTCCGTTTTAGGCGTATGATAGCTCGTTGGAAAGGTATCATAGAGGAGATTAATTTTGGGGGTTCAATCATGCCTTCATCTATAATTAAGAACCTATATCTCGAAAAACCTTCATTTAGACCCTCAAAATGGCCCCGGAAGTTAAAACCTGCTAAAAATAGTAAATTGTCAAAGTTGCCAGAAAGTTGTTTTGAGCCAGTTGGAAAAGGTGGGTGGCCACTGATATCCGCCTGGATCACATATTCATCTACTTTTAACCTAACTATACCAATTTGTAGCATCCCCCAACCACCCAAGCTAGGGACACACCACCGCAATATTGTTGCATTAGAGCTCTTCACCATCTGTTGGGCAATGTCACTTGAACTGAAAACTTCTCACTCCGTTTCTAATGGTTAAAACTATCCATTCCCAGGTATAGAACTATTGGGATATGGAATACAAAGATCTTTTCAAAACATCATACATATAAATTCAACTCAAAAATGCATTCTACTAATACACAATTTAATGCGGAAATCACAACCATTTTATACAAACAACTCACACATGCAACATTATAATTATCAAGACATGCACATGATACACAACATAAAAATTAACATAGAAATGGTATTTTTCTTTTTATGAAGGTCACCAACTACGTGCAGATATTCCACGAACCTCCTAGCCTTAGACCACATTGCTCATCACTCTCAGCAGTGGGTCACCCCTGAGCTGCGACTAAACTCCACCTGAGTAAAGGGAATCCTAGGCTAGGATGAGGTTACAAAGTCTCCAGGAAGGATTTTTTCCCTAGGATTTCACTCACTTCCACATCTTATAGTCCCTCATTCTCCACATGCCTATCCCACCTGAGGGAGTCTATCCCTTATCTTCTCAACAGTCCTTGGGCTGCCCCACTCCCCTTCTAGGGATTCAACAACAAGCCAGAAAGGAAGTCTCAGAGCACTACAAATGTCGTGAGGCTCCTTCCAGGAAAATCACTTTTGGAGCAACCTCTCTCACCTGGAGAGAGTTTCTCACAGGCCTGACAATCTGCTTCATCTATCCACAAGCATAACAACCTGCCTCTTCAATTCCATAGGTCTGAAAACCTGCTTCTTCAATCCAGCTCCCAGACCAATCCAATATGGGTATTCACAACATCAAATCGGGTATGGGTCTGGTAAGGACCGTAAAACACACTAGTATAGAGAAAAATGTGGGCAACAACAACAATTGTCTAAGGGCGATCAGACTCAGGAACAAAATAGATGTGCTATGTTGCACATAGAAGTATGGGTTAGCTTCATGAGTTGCAAGTTACAGAGCTTGCATGAAAGTTGCATAGGTCAATGATGGAGGTAGTGGATGTTGTGTGAATGCCCAGTCTGAGTCCGTGAGTGGCTCGGGTGCATGGAAAGAATGGCTAACTAAATCCACAATGACTGATTTCCCCCACATAAATCTGCATGTGCCAAGATTGACACATGGCTCTCTTGAGAGTTTGTTTCTCCCCACTTGGAGTTCGTTCCTTTCCCAAAGGAACTTAGGATAACAAGGTTTATTTCCCAAACTTTAGTCTTTAGGAAAATATATTATAATATTCCCTTAGGGTTAAGACCTCAAACTTAGCCCTTTTTCCTAGCCTATTATCCCCTTTCCCTTTCCCTTCCCAGTGGATCTTAGTCTCCCATAAATCATTCTTCATGGTCGGTCTACACGCAATGATGTATTTTTACGAATGATTTTCATAATTACATATACAAAAATAGGTTCACTGGCCTTAACATCTAGGCTCTCTGGTCTAATATTCACATAATCCTCTGAGATTATAAACACTTGGCTCACCAGCTTATAAACACAATTACGATTCAACACGAGCTTGACCTTGGGGTATTACAATCCTCTCCCCTTATTTATGTAGTGTCCTCAGTGCATAATATTTACATATTACAACAAGATTTTCAAAAATATTCAAAACGATGAGTAATTTAAACATCCCTTAGGGGTTGATTTGGTTCTTCTTCGTATCCTTCCCCTAGTTCATTTTGTTCCCTTCTTTTATTCCTCTTCATGCTCTCTGGCTATTTCCCATGCTTTTGGGCTAAGCATGGAAATGAATTGTAGGAAGAGGAGATCCATTGTCAAATGGATGTAATAACTATTGATCATTCCATTAGGGAATGGATGCCTGTATTTGACACTTATGATTGGAAATGGTTATAATGATATCTCATGATGATTGTATGTGTATAATACAAATGAGATGTTGGATATGGAAGCTGGAAAGCATGGAAAAGGCTATGGTTGGGACATGAGGACCCTATGGTAACCCATGATCACCCTAGAATATGTTGTGTTGTGGTAACACACGCCATAGAGTCGCCTCAACTACAAGACTTAATAAAGTCTCTAGAAATATTCTTGTGCAAGAAAGCCTTGGTTAGGTAAGATGGATTTATTGAGGGAATGCATAGTAGAGAAGAGGATGCTTGATCGTGGGCGTGGAAGGTGAGTGACCACAAGGATGAGGAGACTTTGATATCTCTTGATTGGGGTCATGCACACAATGGGTATGTCAAAGAAAAACAATGAGCCAAGTTAATGAGACATCCACATGAATGTAGATCCTTGAACCACAGAGATAAGTATTGTACTGGATTATGAAAATTTACTCATAGATTATGAGCAAAATTGAAAATTTTATGCACAAATTCTGAATTGATATGATTGTTGATTTGAAATGTTGTAGGAAAATGATGAATGATGAAGATCTATAAAATTAATAGACTATGGGAGAAAATAAGGTGATGTTGGAGCAACTGAATGACAAGGGCATATAATGAAGAAAGTCCAATGGACTTGTTGCAACTGGATTTATGGAAGCCACAACTCTAAAACTTCTTGTTCAAGTGCACTAAAGCTTTGGAGAGAAGTGGAACAAATTGAGGTACTGCATGGCATAGAAAGGTGTTCATTTATTGGGGTTGTGAAGAGTTAAGCAGGAAGGAGATCTTGTCGATTTAAACTACTGCCAGAAATATAAATGATGAAGATCATTATACATGTTTTGGGTTGGAATTCCTATGTATACATGTTTAATTTTATGCCCGAGTGCCTATATATATAATATTGGGCTCGATTTCTTGTGTGGATTAAGGCCAAAGGGCCTGGATTTGTAATGTTAATAACATTGCAATGGTGTTCTGCACTGAGGACAATGCCAAAATAAGGGGATGGGGATGTAACATCTCAGTTCTAACCCTTATGAACTATAATGTATTATGTAAATACGACTTAGGTTGTTGAGCCGATAAAGTTGAAATGGGGTCAGAGTGCCTAGGAAATGTAATACTTCATATATATTAATAAAAACACACTGTTGGTTGCAAGATCGACAAGGACAAATGAGAGAGGGAGCTTGACGGGATAAGTATTTTTATTATTATTTTGTTTTACCCATAATTGATTTTATGGAGAAAAGGGGTTACATCAGCTTCTTGGGAGGGAGGCCATGTGGCTCTTGTATTCATGTAATTTAAACATCACTTGGGGGTTGATTTGGTTCTTCTTTGTATCCTTCCCCTAGTTCATTGTGTTCCCCTTTTTTCTTCCTCTTCTCGCTCTCTGGCTATTTCCTGTGCTCTTGGGCTGAGCATGGAAATGAATGGTAGGAAGAGGAGAGCCATTGTCAAATGGTTGTAATAATTATTGATCATTCCATTAGGGAATGGATGCCTATATGCATGAGATTGATGGAATTATGGATAGAAATTTCCATAGCTGCAAGTCGTGAGAGTCCCATCAGTGAGATTCTTAACCAAAAGCATTGGAGCCTTGGAAGGAGAAGGGTAGCCTGAGGGACTGCGTGGTAGAGAAGGGAGTCCATTCTCTTGGGGTTGTGTAGACTGGGTAGAAGAGAGATGGTGTACTTGTATTTTTGTGAGTGTTGAAAGGCGTGTGATAGCTTGAGCTATGAGATGCTTGTTAGGTATGAGACTAATAAAAATTTAGATGGAATTGTCCATAGCTGAGATTCCTTGGAGTTTCTAGTACGAAGATTTCTTAACTAGTAGCACTAGATCCCTTGAGAGAAATGGAACAACCTCACGGAATGCATGGCAGAGAAAGGTTTTCATTTGTTGGGGTTGTGAAAACTAAGGGGGAAAGAGAGTTGGAAATTAGGTTTTTCTATGAGGTTGGGAAACCTAAGAGCTACTTAGCCAATTTTTGTGTGTTTAGACTCGGCCTAGGACCCGTCCTTGTGGATTCATAGCCCTGTCTCAGGGGTGACCTACTATTGAGAGTAAATGAACAATAATGTCTATGTTTGGGAGGAACGTCCTTGGTCTGCAGCCAGTTGGTGAACGTTTTCTTGCAAAGATAAGTTCTCTCTAGTTTTTCTGTGTAATGTTTTTTTCCACAGTGTATTTTATTATCTCTGAGATATTTATTTATAATGTTCTTGTCTGCTAGTTATTTGTTGTGAATGGCATGTTGTTTATTTATTTTATGTTGTAGCATGGATCTTGTCTTACACATGTGGTGTGAATGATTCTAATATTGTTGAGAATTCCTTTGTTTTCGAGATAGGATCAGAGAACTGAGTCTTCGGATAGCAACGTGCCCCGCCTAATGGTGGTTGGGTGTGTTGCAACCTGTTTAAGTGGCCTAGCCCATCCTGTGGGTGGTTGGGTATGTTACAAGAAACTTATCTAAAAAGGAATAAATTGGTTTTGGATTATATCCCACCAACCCCTGTGGACAGAACATGTAGACATGTAAAATAATTGAGCTTGACGTCACACACTATGGAGAGCTAACCCTAGTGTTTCTAGAGGGAGTAGCCTCTAGAAGTTCACATGGGAGTGCCATGTGTGACCCATATTCTCCATATCCTCCTCCTCTCTGAAGAATTTTAGTGGCGATGTGAGGGCACTTATCCAATAAGGAATAAGTGGGTTTTATCTTATATCCCAGTGTCCCTTATGGAGAGCACATGAGGACACGTCACTTGTGGAGAGCACATAAGTACATGTGAAGGCATTGAAATTGATGTCACACACTATGGGGAGTTGAACATAGTGTTTCTAGAGATATTAGACTCTAGAATTCCGCATGGAAGTGCCGTGTGTGACGAACCTTTTTTCTACAATGTCCCAAGTAAGCATTGGACATACCTTCTCCTAGATTTGGCTATATACCAAGGCAGATAGGATGTATTTATCACAAAGGTGTACTTGTGGTAAATGGGCCCAGGCATAGTCCTTCCTTGATCATGACAAGGAATTATATGGACTAGAGGTGCATGAGGTGTTTTCCATGTGTCAGTTAGCATCAGGCTAACATTCACTCACAAGGGTTTACCTATGGTGAATGACCTTGGTTGAAAATGTCTCCCTAATAGAGAGGGAGTGCTGATGTTTGTAAATCATAGGGAATACATTCTTCAGATATATATATATATATATATATATATATATATGACATGATATTTTACAACATATAAATATATATATAATAAATTAGTAGTTACATATTATCCAAGGGATGCATCCTTTCATGGATTGTCACCATATGTTCTCTATATATGGAACTCTCATAATTGTGATAACATATCAATCTATTACAATCATTTTGTCTTATTATTTTCTATTGTACTTGTCTCTTTGTGCATGATTATTCTTCTTGTGATCTTGGTTATTACTGTTTCTATTATTCATAGTTTATGTTTCAGTTCATGTAAATTTGTAAAGAAACTGAATGTAATTGAACAAAATTAAAATCCAACAATTTATTCCTCTGAGAGGTTATTATCCTCTTATTCTTGTCACACACGAATTTATTGAACGAATAAATGGCCTTTAAAACTCTTTATGGCTACTAGTCAAATATAAAATATCCATTATTGTTGAGAAGATAAGGACATTTTTCCGTCTAATCCCATCTCACCTTGATCGTGTCAATCTCTCACGGACTTAAGAAGCAAACAATTTGTTTGTTCACTAAGATGGAATGTGTTTGTTCACTAAGATGGATGTGTAAGGATAAAGAATTGGATTTATCTATTTAATATGCAACCATGGCATGGTAGATGAGTAAATAAAATTCAATACTTTGAAATTTAATAACTATGAAATATATTAAGGATAAATTTAAGTTTAGTAATGAATTTTTTTTATTTTTTTTTAAATCATTATCTTAATTTCAAATTTTAAGGACTCTCTTATTTGAGATATCTATTTTGGATAGCCGGATGGACTGCGTGGCAAAGAAGGGGGTCCATTCTCTTGGGGTTGTGCAGACTAGGTAGAAGAGAGATGGTGTACCTGGATTTTTTGTGAGTGTTGAAAGGTGTGTGATAGCTTGAGTGCTGAGAGGCTTGCTAGTTATGAGACTAATGATAGTTTAGATGGAACTGTCCATAGATGAGATTCCTTGGAGTTTCCAGTAGGGATATTTCTTGACCAACAACACTAAAGCCCTAGAGATAAATGGAATAGCCTCAGGGACTTCATGAAAGAGAAAGTTGTTAATTTCTTGGAGATGCGTAGACTAAGGGGGAAAGAGAGCTGAAAATTAGGGTTTTCTGTGAGGTTGGGAAACCTTAAAGCTACTTAGCCAATTGTTGTGTGTTTAGACTTGTCCTACAACCCGTCCTTGTGGATTCAGAGCCCTGGCTTGGGGGTGACCTACTGTTGAGCACAAATGAACAACAACGTCTATGGTTGTGAGGAATGTCCTTGGTCTACAGCAAATTGGTGAACTTTTACTTGCAAAGATAATTTCTCTCTGTGTTTTCTGTGTAATTTTTATTTCTGCAGTGTATTTTATTATCTCTGAGATATGTATTTATAATGTACTTGTCTGTTGGTTATTTGTTGTGCATGGCACGTTGTTTATTTTTTTTATGTTGTAGCATGGATCTTGTCTTACACATGTGGTGTGAATGCTTCTAATATTGTTGAGAAGTCCTTTGTTTTCGAGATAATATCAGAGAACTGAGTCTTGGGACTACAACGTGCCCTGCCTACTGGTGGTTGTGTGTGTTGCAGCCTATTTAAGTGGCATAGACTGGCCTGTGGGTGGTTGTGTTTGTTACAGGAAACTTATCTGAGAAGGAATAAATTGGTTTGGGATTATATCCCAACGTCCCTTGTGAAGAGAACATGAAGACATGTAAAATAATTGACCTTGACATCACACACTATGGCGAGTTGACCCTATCGTTTCTAGAGGGAGTAGCTTTGATAATTTCACATGGGATTGCCATGTGTGACAAATATTCTCCATATCGTACTCCTCTGTGAAGAATTTTAGTGAAAATGTGAGGACACTTATCCAAGAAATGATAAGTGGGTTTTATCTCATATCCCAAAATCCCTTATGGAGAGCACATGAGGACACGTCCCTTGTGGAGAGAACATGAGTACATGTGAAGGAGTTGAACTTGATGTCACACAATATGGGGAGTTGACCATAGTGTTTCTAGAGATATTAGACTGTAGAAGTCCACATGGAAGTGCCATGTGTGATGAACCTTTTTGCTACAATGTCCCAAGTAAGCATTAGACATACCTTCTCCTAGATTTGGATATAGACCAAGGGAGATAGGATGCATTTATCACAAAGGTGTACTTGTGGTAAATGGGCCCAGGCATAGTCCTTCCTTGATCATGACAAGGAATTATATGGACTGGAGGTGCATGAGGTGTTTTCCATGTGTCAGTTAACATCAGAATAACATTCACTCATAGGGGTGTACCTGTGGTGAATGACCTTGTTTGAAAATGTCTCCCTGATTGAGAGGGAGTGTTTATGTTTGAAAAACATCGGGAATACATTCTTCATATATATCTATATATATATGACATGATATTTTACAACATATAAGTATATATATAATAAATTAGTAGTTACAATTTATCCAAGGGATGCATCCTTTCATAGATGGTCACCACATGTTCTATATATGGAACTCTCATAATTGTAATAGCATATCAATCTATTATAATCATTTTGACTTATAATTTTCTATTGTACTTGTCTGTTTGTGCATGATTATTCTTCTTGTGATCTTGGTTATTACTATTGCTATTATTCATAGTTTATGCTTCAGTTCATGTAAATTTGTAAAGAAACTGAATGTAATTGAACAACATTAAACTCCAACAATTTTTTCCTCTAAGGGGTTATTATCCTCTTATTCTTGTCACACATGCATTTATTGAATGAATAAATGGCCTTTCAAACTCTTTGTGGTTTCTATTCAAACATAAAATATCGATTATTTTTGAGAAGATAAGGACATTTTCCCATCTAATCCCATCTCTCCTTGAACGTGTCAATCTCTCATGAACTTAAGAAGCACACAATGTGTTTGTTCACTAAGATGGAATGTGTTTGTTCACTAAGATGTAAGCGTAAGGATAAAGAATTGGATTTATCTATTTGATATGCAACCATGGCAAGGTAGATGAGTAAATAAAAATCAATACTTTGAAATTTAATAACTATGAAATATATTGAACATAAATTTAAGTTTAGTAATGAAAAAAAAAAAAAAAAAATTTAAATCATTATCTTAGTTTCAAATTTTAATGACTCTCTTATTTAAGATATCTATTTTGGATAGCTTGAGGGACTGTGTGGCAGAGAAGGGTGTCCATTCTCTTGGGGTTGTGCAGACTCGGTAGAAGGGAGATGTTCTACTTGGATTTTTGTGAGTGTTGAAAGGCGTGTGATAGATTGAGTGTTGAGAGACTTGTTAGTTATGCGACTAATGATAGTTATATGGAACTGTTCATAGCTGAGATTCCTTGGAGTTTCCACTAGGGATATTTCCTAACCAACATCATTAGAGCCCTGGAGAGAAATGGAAAATCCTCAGGGACTGCATGGCAGAGAAAGGTGTTCATTTCTTAGGGTTTTGGAGACTAAGGGGGAAAGAAAGATGAAAATTAGAGTTTGTTGTGAGGTTGGGAAACCAGAGAGCTACTTAGCCAATTGTTGTGTGTTTAGACTTGGCCTAGGACCCGTCCTTGCGGATTCATAGCCCTGGATTGAGGGTGACCTACTGTTGAGAGTAAATGAACAACAATGTCTATGGTTGGGAGGAACGTCCTTGGTCTGCAGCCAGTTGGTGAACATTTACTTGTAAAGATAATTTCTCTCTATGTTTTCTATGTAATGTTTATTTCCGCTATGTATTTTATTATCTCTGAGATATGTATTTATAATATACTTGTCTACTGGTTATTTGTTGTGCATGGCATGTTGTTTATTTATTTTATGTTGTAGCATGGATCTTGTCTTACACATGTGGTGTGAATGATTCTAACATTTTTGAGAAGTCCTTTGCTTTCGATATAAGATCAGAGAACTGAGTCTTGGGACAGCAACGTGCCCTGCCTGCTAGTGGTTGGGTGTGTTGCATCCTGTTTAAGTGGTGTAACCTAGCCTGTGGGTGGTTGGGTATGTTACAGGAAACTTATCTGAGAAGGAATAAATTGGTTTGGGATTATATCCCAACATCCCTTGTGGAGAGAACATGAAGACATGAAAAATAATTTACCTTGACGTCACACACTATGGGGAGCTGACCCTAGTGCTTCTAGAGAGAGTAGCCTCTAGAATTTCACATGGGAGTGCCATGTGTGACAGATATTCTCCATATCGTACTCCTCTATGATGAATTTTAGTGGATATGTGAGGACACTTATCCAACAAGGGATAAGTGGGTTTTATCTTATATCCCAATTTCCCTTATGGAGAGAACATGAGAACACGTCCCTTGTGGAGAGCACATCAATACATATCAAGGAGTTGAACTTGATGTCACACACTATGGCGAGTTGATCATAGTATTTCTAGAGAGATTAGACTCTATAAGTACACATGGAAGTGCCATGTGTGAGGAACCTTTTTTCTACAATGTCTCGAGTAAGCATCGGACATACCTTCTCCTAGATTTGGCTATAGACCAAGGGAGATAAGATGCATTATCATAAAGGTGTACTTGTGGTAAATGGGCCTAGGCATAGTCCTTCCTTGATTGTGACAAGGAATTATATGGACTGGAGGTGCATGAGGTGTTTTCCATCAGTTAGCATGAGGCTAACATTCACTCACAGGGGTGTACCTATAGTGAACGACCTTGGTTAAAAATGTCTTTGTGATTGGGAGGGAGTGTTGATGTTTGAAAAGCATCGGAAATACATTCTTCATATATATATATATATATATATATATATATATATATATATATAATAAATTAGTAGTTACAAATTATCCAAGGGATGCATCCTTTCACGGATGGTCACCATATGTTTTATATATGGAACTCTCATAATTGTAATAACATATCAATCTATTATAATCATTTTGTCTTAGCATTTTCTATTGTACTTATCTCTTTGTGCATGATTATTCTTCTTGTGATCTTGGTTATTACTGTTGCTATTATTCATAGTTTATGCTTCAGTTCATGTAAATTTCTAAAGAAATTGAATGTAATTGAACAACATTAAACTCCAACAATTTATTCCTCTCAGGGGTTAATATCCTCTTATTCTTGTCACACACACATTTATTGAACAAATAAATGGCCTTTAAAACTTTTTATGGATACTAGTCAAACATAAAATATCGATTATTGTTGAGAAGATAAGGACATTTTCCCATCTAATCCCATCTCTCCTTGAACATGTCAATCTCTCACAAACTTAAGAAGCAAACAATGTGTTTGTTCACTAAGATGGAATGTGTTTTTTCACTAAGATGGAAGCGTAAGGATAAAGAATTGGATTTATCTGTTTAATATGCAACCATGGCATGGTAGATGAGTAAATAAAATTCAATACTTTGAAATTTAATAACTATGAAAGTTATTAAACATAAATTTAAGTTTAGTAATGAAAAAAAAAAATTCAAATCATTATCTTAATTTCAAATTTTAAGGACTCACTACTTGGCAGAGAAGGGGGTCCAATCTCTTTGGGTTGTGCAAACTGGGTAGAAGAGAGATGGTGTACTTGGATTTGTGTGAGTGTTGAAAGGCATGTGATAGATTGAGTGCTAAGAGGCTTGTTAGTTATGAGACTAATGACAGTTTAGATGGAACTGTCCATAGCTAATATTCCTTGGAGTTTCCAGTAGGGAGATTTCCTGAACAACAACAATAGAGCCCTGGAGAGAAATAGAACAACCTAGAGGAAGGTGTTCATTTCTTGGGGTTGTGCAGACTAAGGGGGAAACATATCTAGAAATTAGGGTTTTCTCTGAGGTTGGGAAACCTTAGAGCTACTTAGCTAATTGTTGTGTGTTTAGACTTGGCCTAGGACCTATCCTTATGGATTCATAGAACTGGCTCGAGGGTGACTTATTGTTGAGAGTAAATGAACAACAATGTCTATGGTTGGGAGGAACATCCTTGGTCTGCAACCAGCAGTTGGTGAACATTTACTTACGAAGATAAGTTCTCTCTGTGTTTTTTGTGTAATGTTTATTTCCACTCTGTATTTTATTATCTCTGAGATATGTATTTACAATGTTCTTGTCTACTGGTTATTTGTTGTGCATGGCATGTTATTTATTTATTTTATGTTGTAGCATGGATCTTGTCTTACACATGTGGTGTGAATACTTCTAACATTGTTGAGAAGTCTTTTGTTTTCGAGATAAGATCATAGAACTGAGTCTTGGGACTGCAACTTGCCCCTTTGCTGGTTGTTGGGTGTGTTGCAGGCATAGCCCGGCCCATGGGTGGTTGGGTATGTTACAAAAAACTTATCTGAGAAGGAATAAATTGGTTTGGGATTATATCCCAACGTCCCTTGTGGAGAGAACATGAAGACATGTAAAAGAATTGAACTTGATGTCACACACTATGGGGAGCTAACACTAGTGTTTCTAAAGGGAGTATCCTCTATAATTTCACATGGGAGTGCCATCTTTGATAGATATTCTCCATATTGTACTCCTCTGTGAAGAATTTTAGTGGATATGTGAAGACACTTATCCAAGAAGGGATAATTAGGTTTTATCTTATATCCGAATGTCTCTTATGGAGACCACATGAGGACATGTCCCTTGTGGAGAGCACATGAGTACATGTGAAGGAGTTGAACTTGATGTCACACACTATGGGGAGTTGACCATAGTGTTTCTAGAGAGATTAGACTCTAGAAGTCCACATGGAAGTGCCATGTGTGGCGAACCTTTTTGCTACAATTTCTCGAGTAAGCATTGGACATACCTTCTCCTAGATTTGGCTATAGACCAAGGGAGATAGGATGCATTTATCACAAAGGTGTACTTGTGGTAAATGGGCCCAGGCATAGTCCTTCCTTGATCATGACAAGGAATTATATGAGTTAGTAGCAGGCTAACATTCACTCACAGGGGTGTATTTGTGGTGAATGGCCTTGGTTGAAAATGTCTCCCTGATTGAGAAGGAGTGATGATGTTTGAAAAAAATTGGGACTACATTCTTCAGATATATATATATATATATATATATATATATATATATATATGACATGATATTTTACAACATATAAATATATATATAATAAATTAGTAGTTACATATTATCCAAGGGATGCATCCTTTCATGGATGGTTACAATATGTTCTCTATATATGAAACTCTCGTAATTATAAAAACATATCAATCTATCATAATGATTTTGTCTTAGCATTTTCTATTGTACTTGTCTCTTTGTGCATGATTATTCTTCTTATGATCTTAGTTATTGCTGTTGCTATTATTCATAATTTATGCTTTAGTTCATATAAATTTATAAAGAAATTGAATGTAATTAAACAACATTAAACTCCAACAATTTATTCCTCTGAAGGGTTATTATCCTCTTATTCTTGTCACACGCACATTTATTGAACGAATAAATGGCATTTCAAGCTCTTTACGGTTGCTAGTCAAACATAAAATATCGATTATTGTTGAGAAGATAAGGACATTTTTCTGTCTAATCCCATCTCTCCTTGAACGTGTCAATCTCTCACGAACTTAAAAAGCAAACAATGCGTTTGTTCACTAATACGGAATGTGTTTGTTCACTAAGATGGAAGCGTAAGGATAAAGAATTGGATTTATCTGTTTAATATGCAACCATGGCAAGGTAGATGAGTAATTGAAATTTAATAACTATGAAATATATTAAATATAAATTTAAGTTTAGCAATGAAAAAAAATATATATATTTAAATCATGATCATAATTTCAAATTTTAAGGACTCTTTTATTTAAGATATTTATTTTGGATACATCTTCATATTAATAAAAGATCTACTTAAAATACATTGATATTTTTTTTTATCTGATCTCATTGAGAATACAATATAAAGATACCGATTTAATATGTACCAACCATGAATAAGCTACTTCTTAATAATTTCGTAGGAAAGAGTTTTCTCCAAATTTCTGAGACACTTCAATTTTTTTCCAACACACTTTATTTCTTTTGCACCATATGGCACGATAAAATCAACCTTTGGCCAACACAATATCTTAGGAACTATATGGTATAAGAAATTCAACCAACTTCAAATGAGAGGAAACTTTGAAAACCTTATCACAGGAATGGCGAAACATTGTATAAATTTTTGATGAGTGAATGTGTACTTTCATATGATCTTCTTACTTTTCTTTCTTAGCACAAGAAAAAGTGACAACATATTTGCAAGAATTGTAAACAAAAATGTTCCAATGAATGGAAAAATATGTAGGAATATTTTATAGGAAAAATTTCTAACAAAAATAGTGAATGGTAAAATTAATATTTTCTAAGTTGAATCGGTCAAGAAAAAACTTAAAATACCTTATTTTCACTAATTTTGCAAGCTTTTCAAGCTCCCCAAAAGAAAAAAAATTCTAGTCCTTCAAAAAATTATAAAAATATTTGGAAAATAATAAACAACCAAAATGATGAGGTAACTCTTAATATATACACCACAAGAAATCACATATTCACTGTAAGTTCAAAAAAAACCTGCAACAAATCAATTTCATTTTAAAATTGCTACAAGGAAATATGAAATGAATTTTTGTAGGATAAGAAATCTCATGAATGGTATTGATTACCCACAATAATGTTTACCTAGTTGCCTACCCTTTGTTGGTTGTGGAGGCACTAGACATTATGAATGTTGCACTACCAATCTATTAAAGTAAAAATAATCCATTACCCCACTATGTGTAAAGTAAAGGGCATTGCCATTATATTAAAGTATAGCAATGGTTTCAGTGTTTTATTGTCGTGACTCATCATAAAGATACTGGCACTCTCTCTAGAGCTAAAGACATTGTCATTATACTTAAAAAAAAATATATACATCATATCTGAACCAAACACAAATTAGAAACTTGAAAATATCAAAAAGAAGATGGAAAAGGTCTATCTCAAAAGTAATAATACAATAGACTTGTTACAAGAAAAAAAATGTACAAATATACACTTAAACCCTCAAGCACATAATATAATCTATACTTGCGATGACAGGTTTCTTGTTATGAACCATTTGTTCATCAGAGCATATCACTTATTTTTGGAAAATATGGTTTTTTTATATACATAACATTATGCATACAAATGAGCTCTTTATTCCATTAAGAAGCTAGAGTTATAGCATTTATCCAATTGATTAAAAAAACTCCATATACTATATATACTATAAAAGTGTGACTTGTTTCTTCAGTTCACATAAAAACCTTTATAGGTAGGTCAGCAATGAACAAACTTTAAACTTGCAAATATTTATAAAAATATATTCGCATCGACCTGGAATAAACATTATACAACTTGCATTTGTATCCCTATGATAAAGTCTTCATCATTATTAATGCATATGAAATTAGGGGGTAATGACTACCCTACAATGTTTCAATGGAGAATATCAATCATTACTACATAATTCCCCTGGTTATATAATCATCCCAACACAAACACAATTATAATTTGACTTACAAATAATAATTATAGGATTGTGATTAAATGAAAGACTAACCAATCATAAACCTTAGGGCATGTGGGTTCTACTCTTTGGAATTTCTCAGATCCTCTCTTTCCATCACCGACAACATTATTATTATTCTTATTACTTCACCACAAACTCTCTCATTCTCATGGTGTCACTGTTACAGAATATTTCAAATCCCACAAACATAATCCATTATTTTCTGATTCATCAATAAAATGAAATAATTTGATCAATGAAATGATATGATTTGTAGTAGAGAAGATCATCATTCCTTTTCCTGTTATTTTGAATAAGCGGATTAATTTTAAACATTAATAATATCATATTGATACATTAATAATATTACTTTGAGGATTATTAATAATTTGAACATTAAATGTTAATGTTAATTTAAGTGATCATGTAGTAGGGGTTAAGTTTACCATTAGGATATAGGTTTAGGATTTATTTTAGGATTAGGGTATAGTAGAGGAGAAGTATAACTCTTTTAATATCCTTTACTGAAATTTTCCATTCCTAGATTCGAAAAGGGTACCATCATTCCTGGAGGTGTTGCAGACTCTAGCAAGGTGAAACATGCACCCTGAATGTCAACCACATGCCAATGCATTGATTCTTCATAGTGGTGACCATATTAGATAACGATACATTAGCCAACAGATGTACCTTGATCAAAGGTCATCTAAGGGGCCTGCTAAAATCCAGTATCACCGTCACTGTTGGAGGTGTTGCGTACTCTTCCAAGGTCACACCACGACTCTTCAAAATTTCAGCCATAATCCTTAAGCCCTAATACATACAAATACAATCTTAAGCTCATTCAAAATTTCAGTGAACCTCTAGAATTAAATCTTTAATGGAAAGTATATTTACAAACAATACATAGGATTTTTATTCCAAACCACATATTATATTAATAAAAACTTCCACTTGTTTACCTGCATTGGTTTTGATTGGACAAATCTGGTGAGTCGTAGTAAGTAATTAAGCCAAAAGGCATACACCTATTGACAATGGGCACAATTATTGATCTTTTAACCTTATTTAACCTTAAACCTTAATCTGATGGCTATGCATTGAAGACGCTGGCATATTCTTAATCGTCCTCTAAAATCAATGGATCAGATTTATTGTTCATAACTTTATTGCATTTATCAAGGCATCCGTTAACATGTTTACTTTTTAACATTTACCTAATCACATTAAAAAATTACTGTAAGGATATATAATTGCCACGTTCCATTTATCAACCTAATGGAGCCCAACGTTTTATATTACCACAGAGGAATTACCACAAATGTTTTATATTGGAGGCACATATTCTCAGTATATTGGAAGCACACGTTCTCAACCACTACCTTTCGGAGTTCTCAACCGCGAATTAAGGTCTGTACTAGTATATATTCACATCTATGAGTCATAATAAGTAATATATCTTCCCATCTATGTGAAACATGCGAAACCTGGTAACGTGCTGACTCAACACAAAATTTCTTACCTGCTCTGAGCTTATTCTGCTCGACTCTTTTAAATTGGGTCGTAATTAATTTACAATGATAGATCTGTTTCAAACTAAAGTATTGTAGTGAGAATAAGAGCCAAAGAAGTGTGACTTTTGCATAATTTTAGCCTAAAAATGATGTTATAGGGTTCCAAAATCTTGTAGAAAACTCTTATGGTTCAAGTTATTTTATGAAATAGCCTCACAGAAGTGATGTTGCGACAGATCAAACCTGTCATGAGTTCAGCAATTTTATCCCCCAAAGTTTAAATATCCTCGACGTGCAGCAGCCCCAATTTGAATAAAAAAATGGACTTACGAATGATGCAATTAAGGGTTTTTATTGTGCTGGACGGCTTTTTTAACCTCTTGGATAGTGTTGAACCTGTCATCAGTTTGAATATTGTCCATAAATTGAATCAAACAGATTGTTAATGGAATGGAAAAAAATCTAATCAAACAGAGAATAATGTGTGAGACTTTACAGTAGAATCGAGGGACAATTACTGATCATTGTGCTTTACAACCGATTGAAGAATGAAAATTTAGGTTACATACATCATGAAAACATAATGACAAATATGAAGGATGAGAAAAGAGCATAAATTTCCTAGTAAAACACACTTAAACATATAAACAATTATTATATACATTCTTGAGTGGAATGCTCAAGACTCTCTTGTCCTGCAATGTCTTTTTCTCCTGAACAATGCATCTCTTTTGTCTTGAACATACAATGTAGCATCCCTGGCCATCCATCAACTCCACAGTCGGGCAAATGCTACTATGCGGAACATTCTCATACTTATTTATAAAACATGCTTATTAAATCTAATTAATAGATTTAACCAAACAACGCAGAGTAAGCACAAGATTATTGCTAATATACATCACCAAGGACATTAACAATAACTCATATGCACTATAGAATACATGATAACCTATAAGCATCACAGACATGAAAAACATAATATTAAGCATAAAAGGATACTTATCTTTGAAACTGTGGTAATTCCACCAACTGCGTGCAGACCTTCCATGAACCTCCCAGCCTTAGACCGTGCTTCTCATCACTCTCAGCAGTAGGTCACCCTTGAGCTGGGACTAAGCTCCACCGGGCAAGAGATTCCTAGGCTAGGAAGGATTCTCTCCCAGGAGTCACTTATTCCCACTGCTCACAGGCCCTCATTCCCAACATGCCTATCCCACCCAGAAGTATACACCTTCACTGTCACTCGGACGGTCCTTCAGCTGCTTAACCTCCCTTTCCTTGGGCTTCAGAAATAGATCGAACTAGAAGTCTCTGAGCTTTGTGACAGCTACAGGACCCCTTTCAAGAGTTCTCACTTCCTCTGCACACTCTCTCACCTGGAGAGAGTCGCTCATAGACTTGGAAACCTGCCTCTTGAACCGCAACCACCTCCCTCACCTGGAGAAAGTGGTATGCACACGACAAACAACCTATTTCCTTCAACTTGGTTTCTGACACAATCAGGAAACCACAAGGCTCAGCATGAACATACACTAGACAACAAGCCACACACAGTCAAGCATTGCATGGCCACAATAGTAAACCGGGAACACAAACATGAGCTTCCCAAAACTAGTGACAGACGGACGCTATAACATAACAAGGCTAAGAAATTATAGAACATTCGGTTTTCCCAACCAACAATATAGGACAGACTCATGGCTCTGGTTCAGAGGATGCGTGACAAGCAATCCACGCAGAGGTCGAACACAGACTCGATGGTTCAGACAGAGGGTGCATCGACTCCTCAAGAAAACATCACAAGCTTTGGGTTTCAGAGTTGCATGAGGGTATGCATGCAGAGATCAGATGGGATTCACGGTTTCAGATAGCCGACAACCAAATGGAGAAGGAACCCCAAACCCATTTGACGCTTCAGCTTTTAACCGCATGCGCCCAGGTCAACACTTGTCTTCGTGGAGCTGCATGTGTTCCCTTTTGCCCATGTTGGAGTTGTATTAGTTGCCCCTCCCAGGACTTAGGATAAAATAAAATACCTTTCACACCACTTTGGAATAATAATAAATTATTATCTCCAGGACATAAGCCCTCAAGATTAGCCCGTCTTCCAACCTTTCAGCCCCCTCTCCCTTAACCAGAATTTTTGGAAGTTTAGTCCCCCATCACTCATTCATCATGGTCGGTCCACACACAGAGATGTTTTTTTATATTAATAATGTGCATCATTACATGTACAAAAGCAGGCTCCTGGCCTTTAAGACTTAGGCTCTCTTGCCTATAAACACATAAGCCCACCAACTTATATAAACTTGGCTCACCAGCGTATACAACATAATTACAATCCATAATGCAATCGGGGCACGTCCTTGGGGTATTACAATACCCTCCCCTTATTTTTGCACTGTCCTTAGTACAACTTTCACACAACATCAAGAAGATTTCTAAAATCTTCAAAAATATGTAGGTATTATGCCCACATAGCATATTCATTCTCCCACGTCACGTCCTCGGGATCGTATTATGTCCACTGGACCTTTACAAGCCCTATGTCTTGATTCCGGAGTTGTTAGCTTTTCTGGTCTAATATGCGCATAGGATACACTTGTAGGACACCTTCTTGTTCCACCTAGATTGCATTCCAATAAATCACATGATTAGGATCAGGTATATCTTACTTAAGTAATGAAACATGAAACACATTATGTATAGTCATGGATGCAGGTAATGCAAGCATATATGTGACTGGCCCAATCCTTTCTAGGATTTCAAATGGCCCACAAAATCTGGTTGCCAACTTGGAACAGTTTCCTAGCTTCAGGGAACTTCTATTGGCTTTTACTTTCAAAAAAACATGATCACCCACTTTGAACTCTCTGTCAGTTTTTTTTTATCAGCATAACTTTTCTTCCTGTCTTAGGTATCTTTCAAATTCTTCTTAATTTTTAACTTTTGTTATTCCATTTCCTTGAGAAACTCTGGCCCAACTACTGCTTTGTCAACTGGATTATCCTAGCTTACTAGAGTATTGCACTTTCTGCCATAAAGTGTTTCAAATGGGCTCATCTTCAATGATGCTTGATACCCATTGTTGTAGGCGAATTCTACCAATTGCATGTAGTCTTGTCATTTTGATGGTTTTTCCATAACATACATCCTCAATATGTCTTCTATCACTCAATTCACCCACTCTGTCTACCCATATGACTCAGGATGATAGGCTGTATTGAAATTTAGATTCGTTCTGAATCCCTTGAATAACCCTTTCCAGAAATTTGAGGCAAATTTTGGGTCCCTCTTAGACACAATTGTCTTGGGAATTTTGTGCAATCGTGCCACTTCCTTCATAAAAATATCAGCAACATCCGTTGCCTTGTGAGTGGTCTTTAATGGAATGAAATGGGAAGCTTTCGTAAGCTTGTCCACCCCCACATAATGGAATCATGCTTCTTGCTTGTTCTGGGAAATCCCGCGATCAAGTCCATTGTCACTACCTCCAACTTCCACTCAAGAATGGGTAAAGGATGCAACAACCCTGTTGGGTGCCTGTGTTTAACTTTAACCTTCTGGCATTTCATACATATGGCAATGTATTCAACGATCTCTTTCTTCATACCTAGCCAAAAGCAGTGGCTCTTGACTGTTTCCATAGTCTTCTGATATCCAGGGTGCCCAGCATAAGGCACATTATTCATTTCTCTCAAAATCGTGAGTTTCAAACCCTATACATTGGGTATATTAACTATGTTCTTATAGAGAAGTATTCCATTAGTCTCTAACTTATAATTTTCCATTTTCTGTGGCGTTTCACCTTGTTGTAGCTTTGCTACCAACTCCATGTACTACAAGTCGACGCTTGTAGCTTCTAAAAATCTGCTCTTTATATCGGTCTGATACATGCTAATGGATGTAACATGTAATTCATGTACTCTCCTGTTGAGTGCATCAACCACTTTATTCTCCTTCCCTTTGATATGATTTATATCAAAATCATACTCACACAAAAACTCCAACAACCTACTTTGCCTAGCATTCAAGGTTGGCTGATCAAATAGATACTTTAGATCATTTTGGTCTATTCTCAATTCGAACCTCCTCCCCATGAGGTAATGTATCCATTTTCTCAAAGCATGAACTATGCCCGCGAACTCCAAATCATGAGTTGCGTAGTTCATTTCATGCTCTTTTAATTTTCTGGTTCGTTTCATGCTCTTTTAATTTTCTGGATTCATAACAAATTACAAATCCATTCTGACTGAGGACTCCTCCCAATCCTTCTTTGCATGCATCAGTTCATACCATGAAATCTTCATTTGGATCTGAAATCCTCAGGATTGGAGCACTGGTTAATAGTTGCTTCAATCGCTGAAATCTTTTCTCACAATATTTTTCCCACTAAAACTTCTCCTCATTCTTTTGCAAGGAAGTGATAGGGTGATCTATCCTCAAGAATCCTACGATAAACCTTCCATAATAACCAGCTACACCCATAAAGGATATGAATTCTTTCACGTTCCTTGGTGCTAACCATTCTCTGATGGCCTCAATCTTCTCAGGATCTACCGCTATCCCTTCCTTCGAAATAATATGCCCCAAGTAATGGATCTTCTCCTAATAAAATGAGCACTTGCTCAACTTGGCATACAGTTGGTGCTCTCTCATCACCTGCAACACCATCCTCAGATGTTGTTCATTCTCTTCCTCTGACTTGGAATACACCATAATTTCATCCAAAAAGACTATGACAAACTTGTCCAAATAGTCCCTGAATACAGCATTCATCAGACACATAAAAACAACAGGTGCATTTGACAACCCAAATGGAACCACTGTGAACTCGTAATGACCATTCCTTGTTCTAAAGGTGGTCTTGTTGATGTCTTTATCCTTTATCCTTTTCTGGTGATATCCCGAGCTGAGATCTATCTTTGAAAATATCTTTGCACCCTTCAACTGATTGAAGAGGTCATCAATCCTCGACAGAGGATACTTGTTCTTTACAGTCACTTTGTCCAATTTTCTGAAATTGATACACAATCTCAGTGTTCCATCTTTCTTCTTCAAGAATAGAACTAGGGCTCCCCAAGGTGACATACTTGGGTGTATATACCCCTTCTTCAGAATCTCTTCAAGCTACAATTGTAACTCTTTCAGCTCTGGCATACTCATTCTGTAAGGATATTTCAACACTGGGGCTACTCCAGGCATCAAATTTACAGAGAAGTCAATATCTCTCTTCGGAGGCAGTCCAAAAACCTCCTGAAATACATCTTCAAACTCTTTTAGTATCACATGGTCTTCAATACCTGCCACCTTATCCTTAGGTGTTTCCTCCACATGGGCTGCAAATAATTAACAACCTTTTCTGTAGCACTTCTTCAGCTGCATTGCTGAAATTTCTCTAATAGAAACAACTCTAGGAATTCCTTGGACTGTTTTCTGATTCTCTTCCTCATTCAAGAAAGTGAATTCCTTGTTATGATAGTCCAGGATGGCATGGTGCTGGTCCAACCAGTCCATCCCAATTAAACAGTCATAAGAGCCTAAAGGCAGAATATTCAATGCAGTCTTCATGCTCAGTCCATTCATGTCCACAAGACAGGACTTAACCAACTCCACGACTTTCCTCTTGGTTCATGTAGCCAACTTCACTAACCAATACTTTTCATGTTCTCTTCTTGACAAATGAAAGCTTTCCACCACTCTAGGATTTATATAACTATGGCTAGCCCCTGAATCAATTAAAATAGTGAATGGTCAGTTGTTAATCATACCTTCCACTTCGATCATGTGTGACTGAAATTCAGCTTGCTTGTTGTCCAAGGCCACATAGATCCTTGGCATTCTACTGCCCATGTCCTCCACTATTTCAGCTTGATGAACATTGTGGAGAGCTCTCACTTTATCATTTATGTGGGGGAAATCTATGTATCTATGGTTTCCTTTACAACCCCAACACTCCATAGGTGTCTGTCTTGTCATTTATCCACCCACTTCAGCCTTCCTGTGCTCTCTAAAAGCTGGTTGTCCATGAGGACTGTTTCTGGAAAAGGAAGATTTGCTTCCCTTTTGTCTCTACTCTTTTTTGAACTTCTTCTTGTCTTCCCAACACTTCTGGAAGGAAGGCTTTTATTTTTGTTGTTCATATAAGTATTTCACCCTCCTTATCATCTCTTCCATGGCTTTTGGGTCATCATATTGAATCTTGTCCCCAATGGAAGGTGGCAATCCACTTAGATAGCTTTGAATCTTGGCAGTCTCATCTTTTATGAAAGGAACATACTTTAGCAACTCCAGGAACCTACGTTCATACTCATCAATGGTCATGTTGCCTAGCTTGAGTTCAAAGAACACCTTCATCTTTCTGTCATAGTATCTTTTAGTCAAGTATTTCTTCTCGAAATATCTCTTGAATTATTTCCAAGTGATATATTTCTCTCTAACATGTTTCACCTGCACAAGATGATCCCACCACATGAATTCTTTTCCTTTCAATCGATACATCACAATTCTTCCTTTTGCATGAGGGGAATAATTCTACAGTTGGAAATATTTCCTCATGCCAGGCAACCATGTTTCGACATCTTCCTCCTTGTGTTCTCCATCAAATGTATGAGGCTTAGTCTTATTCATTTCTCCCTTTAGTTCATCCACTCCAGACCTCCTATGCTTTCTGGTAGGCGATGGGCTTGAACAGGAAAGATCATGAAAACATAACAACATAGATGCAGAGTAACAATGACACATAAAAAATTATTATATGCATACCTAAGTGGAATCTCTACAATTTTGCAAGCACCAATGTTGCTCTCCTATCCTGATCAATGTCACTCACGCATGATCAATCTGGCTCTCCTCTCCCCATGGGATGATCTCTTGATGGTATGGTATAGTTGTGCAACATCATGCATGTATGAATTCAATTTTATTTTATTGCTCCTCTAAATCTTTGTATCACTCCTATCCCATTTTGTTCCCACCAGTTCCCTTCTTATAAGTTCATCAAAATCACTCTCACTCATTTTCATGGCATAGTGAAACCATTATGTGAGGTGGCATAGTAAATTATTTATTCATGATACCTAATTACGGTGATAGGAGTCCCCCCTATTGGTGATCCGTCGGATCTTTTAAATGATTATGGTTGAGTTTTAATCTTGCATGTATGAATTAACCATTTGAGAATTTAATAAAAGAATGAGGAAAGAAGAGGATTATAATAGTCAAATACACATATGCAGATCTGAAATGAATAAAAGACAGCAAACCATAAAAACGCAGGTTGATAACGGAGTTCGGAACAACTTTTGCCTACGTCTCCGGGCCTTTTCTTTGTGAGGGAGGCTTCTTTATTTCTGCTCAAGTGCTCAAAATTACATCTCTGTAATTCCAAATGGCTACAAGACTGATCTAGTCTTGTTCTCCCAGATCTCTAGAACCCTGCAAAAGAAACGTCATGCAAAACGGATGCTCCAAGATCCCAGAAACGATCCGACAACATCTCCACCTCAAAGGCTTCTCTGCATCAAATAGACTTTAGCTTGGCTTTCCTTCAGCATAACTCTGCTCTCAATGACTATTCATGGCCTCAAACAGGCCTGGTTTATATAGCCTTGGAGTTGGTTTCACATTCCCAACTTCCTCCAAGAATCTGGCCTCCAAAAATGCCCAATATCCCCCCAAAATGGAGAAAATCAATAAAAAATAGGCATATTTAAACAATAAAAACCAAATTTATTTCAAAAACCCACTTTAGCAAAGTTTTGGGCGTTAGGCCCCCAAATGTTGGGTGCGCGCCCCCTTTCGCGGTCACATGGGGGGCCATGTGGCCAAGCACCATGCGCTGGCCACCCCTTATTGGCGCTGGCTCCCGTTTTAGTGGAACGGTCATATGAGTTTATTGGCGCGTATGTCATAACCATGGGCCAACGGTTATATAACCGTGCCCTTCTGGTGGCTTTAGCCCCGGTCCCATGGTAACCGCCCGGGATCCGGGGGCTAACCCTTATCCAATCCGTTATATTACTCCCACGCCCGTGGTCATGTGCTACGGTTATGTGTGCCGAAGGCTGGGGCTAAGCCCCGACCCTTTTTTCGGCCCGTTTGAACTTTGTTTCAATTTAAATTAAATTGGCGTTGATTACATAACAAGTACTATCGGCGGGGCAGGTGGCTATCCCAGCCCTTCCAGTCCTTTCAGTCACCCGGAGGTCGCGGGTTCAACCCCTGACAACGCAAAAAGAAATTTTATAACACATAACCAACAACCAATAATGGGGTGCCACATGGCACCCTTACCAACCAATGAGAACATGCCACGTGTCAACCTATGATTGGCCCACGTTCCTGAACCGTACTACCACCTGTCATCCCACGTGTCTGAACCGTCAGCATGCCACATCAGCTGTTGACATCATCCTGCCACGTGTCACCCTGCCAATGGTGACATGTGTCATCTCAAGACTGGTCCAACTGTACGCCAAAAATGTCAAATCCGCCTGACACGTGTCGCCTCCTGGTGCTGCCACGTGTCATCATCCCAGGCTATCACGTGTCGCAATCTGATACTGCCATGTCAGCTGTACGGACATGCCACGTTAATTGTATGAACGTGCCATGTGGACTATACGAACTGTACAGTCATCCCCTTTTTTGCTTGTTTGACTTTTCGGACTGAACGCGATATCTTATCCATACGGACTCCGTTTGAGAAAGTAAATATACCACTGGAATCAGGAAGACGAGACAGACACAATGGCATAGGTTTCGTCACATTTCGAGCACTTTCATTTTTGAGCATTTTTCAAGCCCTATCAAGCTTCTGGATCCGATTTCGGATCACACCTCCCCACAAAAAGACCTTTTGGTCCCCAAAAGGTTACTGACCAGTTAACAAGCTCGGGATAGGCCACCTGGCTTGTCCTCTGTCTCTAAACTCTGTCCTGTGCACCTGTCTCA
>JASDQU011179165.1:21523-32541 GCA_032191745.1 Picea mariana | reverse complement strand
TGTTGCCTTGTTGTCTTGGGAAATTTGGTAATTAAATCAATAGTAACAAATTCACATTTCCATTTAAGAATGGGAAATGGCTACGAAAATACCATTGGATGTCTATGCTCATCCTTTACCTTTTGGCATTCCATGGATTTGACCAAATAATCAATGACATCTCTCTTCATACTAGGTGTTGTAACATAATCGTCATCGCCAATTTTTTTTATTTTATTTTTTCAAATACCCGCAATATTTGCGTGAAAACCTCCCATTTTCGGTCATTTGAAAGAAACTAACCAAAACCACTTTATTTATAGCTCTTCTTTAAGATTCTTCCAATTCCATTTCTTATTTCTACAAAGCCACTTTCTTTACTCTTGATATCTCTTTCTTTAAGATTCTTCCAATTCCATTTCTTATTTCTACAAAGCCACTTTCTTTACTCTTGATAGCTCTTTCTTCAAGATTCTTCAAATTCCATTTCTTATTTACTCAAGTTCATTAAGATTCTTCAAATTCCATTTCTTATTTCTATCTAAATCTTCTTCAAATTCCATTTCTTATTTACTCTTTCATTAAGATTCTTCAAATTCTATTTCTTATTTCTATGTAAATCTAAGTCATTAAGATTCTTCAAATTCCATTTCTTATTTCTATCTAAATCTTCTTCAAATTCCATTTCTTATTTCTATCTAAATCTTCTTCAAATTCCATTTCTTATTTACTCTTTCATTAAGATTCTTCAAATTCCATTTCTTATTTCTATCTCTTCAAATTCCATTTCTTATTTCTATCTAAATTTAAGTCATAATTACTCTTTCATTAAGATTCTTCAAATTCCATTTCTTATTTCTATCTCCTCAAATTTCATTTCTTATTTCTATCTAAATTTAAGTCATAAGCCATATTCTTCAAATTCCATTTCTATCTAAATCTAAGTCATAAGACAATGTCTAGCCTACCATTCCTTTGTTTTTACCTAATCATATTCTTCAAATTCCATTTCTATCTAAATCTAAGTCATAAGACAATGTCTAGCCTACCATTCCTTTGTTTTTACCTAATCGAGTGCTTAGTCGAGCCTGATTTCCAGGTCACAATTCGACCATACTCGTCACCACGCATCTATAAACATCACAAGTGCTAAGTGCCCTAGCGCTAAGGGAGAGCCAATATCCAAGGTTAACACTACATATCCAATAAGTTTGAAACGCCTTGTCCATATAAACAATAGTAATATTAGTTATATGGTGCATATGGGATAATTCTCATTGCATGCACAATAAATGTGCACCCAACGTCAAGCATGAACTCAATATAAAAACGCCGACTGTCAAGAGAGTGTCGAGGAAGATCGATGATTATAATGGATTACAGCCGACCCAACACACTTGTCATTTAACGAATGGGGAGGGGGCTGTAAAACTCAAACCGAGTTTGTTTTTTATTGACGTGGCAACATCACAACAATTGTGGCCCCATCTATATGGTTTGCAAAACCATAGAGGCACCTCTTGTAATGTATTTCCTCTTAAGAACATGTGTTTACTCTTAATAGGTCACAGGTTCAAATCCAGAGGGGGGTAGGGTATGTATACCTTTGTAGACTTTACCAGTCAAATCGCTGGGCAGAGGGGGTTCCCTTGTCCCACAAACAAGGGGGTCTCATACACCAATTTAGTGTGCTGGTTTGGCCGTGACCTTAAAAATAGATTATTATTATTAATATTATGTGAGTATGATAAGTGGAAAAATGTAATATAGAACACGTAAAGTTGCTCGTACCATTGCTGGATCGAATCTCGTCATAGACATTTGAGTTCAAGTTTTTGGTATGGATTATTTTTTACACAAACAAAGAGAGTTTTGAGACAATTAATGTCTCTTTTATAAAAGTTTGTATCGAGAAAATGGTGATGGATTTACAAACTAAAAGGGGAATCTTTCCAACACTCGAGGAAATTCTAAGATTGTTTGATGTTCCTTATGGGAATTTAGGTGAGGCCATTCTCACAATGAAAAATGAATATGAGACACTTGATTATTCTCTTAATAACCAAGAAATCCTTGATGAAGAAAGTGGAATGGATGAGGCTTTTTGATGATGTAAGTCCTTAGGACTTTGAATGAAATGACAATGGTGGAGTTCTGAAGGATGGCTTGGCTCTATTTCTGGTTATATTTTTGGTGGTGCTATTATTTTAGAGTGGCTTGACAATGAAGATGGGTTTGATCTTAACTGAGATAATGCACAAGGTGATATCGAGGAGGAATATTCAAATGAGAAAATGGTTGTTCAAACTCGAAAGGTTTAGAAGATTCAAGTGGATTATAACAAAACATCAAAATAAGTTGATGTCCACATTTTGAAAAGACACTTTGGGGTTTTATGCAATACTTTTGGAGGATAAAAGAAGTGGAACATGATGAAAATCTTGAAACTATAATGTCATTTAATATATTAGGAGGAAAAAATGGATCTGATATTTTTTTAAGGATTAGTTTGTTAGAAAAAAATGGAGACAACTAAACAATTTGAGGTATCGAAAGCTTCAAATTAGACTTACTTGTGATCATATTTAGAAATTCAGTTCCATATTTGAAGGCAGATTTCGAGGCAGCAATTGAGCAACCAATTTCATATTGAAAGACATCACGTGTTATAACAATTTTTTCCACACTCCATGCATCTTGCTTTGATGGCCTTCCCTTTCCATCTGCAAACTCAAGTTTCCCCTTTTTGTTCATTCCAGAGTAAAAAATTCAAAGTTTTGCACATATACACGGGCCACAGTTAGACAACTTGCGTATATGTAGGTTGCTCCATTACAGCCCGTGTACATTGGGTTTTGTGCTCAAAAATTAAAAATATGTCGGGTTTCCACGCCATGTTACAAGATCCATGATCCTTAACCTTCCATATATTGGAAACACTCTGACTCAACCCTTATTCAAACTTGTTGAATGTACTCGGTGCCTTGACACCTACTTTCATTATTGGTCAATTGTCTCACATTTGTTAATGGTATACCTCAATGAACGATAATCAAATGAAGTCTCATTGTGTTCAACCTCAACTCCTTTATTCATGTGATGTAGACTTGCACCTTTGACGGATAGTGTATAAGACCTCCATTTCATAGTAGTAGGATCACATATTTGTTGTTGTCTTTCATCGGACCAGTACTTATATGACTTTAGTGATCATGGAATATCAAATTGTACTCCATTGTATACATATATCTTCAATTGATTTTGAGACTGGACTCCACTATGTCTTGTTCGTGACTAAGACAACCTATGACATATGGCTACTTTGTATTGCCTATTCATGGCCATGAAAAACTATTTTTTATATCTCCACATGGATCTGCAGTGTGATCCAGATTAGCAGTCATGTGTACATAGTCAATATGAATTGTAATATTCTCATGAGTAACTAGTTTTTCCAGTTGGGTCCTCATTAGGGGGAATATGTTATAGAAATTTTTTCCACACTCCATGCATCTTACTTTGATGGCCTTCCCTTTCCCTCTGCAAACTCAAGTTTCCCCTTTTTGTTCATTCCAGAGTAAAAAAATTCAAAGTTTTTCACATATACGATGGCCAGAGTTAGACAACTTGCGTATACGCAAGTTGCTCCATTACAACCCACGTACATCGGGTTTTGTGCTAAAAAATTAAAAATATGTCGGGTTTCCATTCCATGTCACAAGATCCATGATCCTTGACCTTCCATATACTGTAAATGCTCTGACTCGACCCTTCAATTCCATTTGGAGGCTATAAATTGAGCCATATACAAGCCTTGAAGACATTCATCATAGAGATAAAATAAACTTTGGAGAAATTTCACTTCATATTGAGTTTTCATCCCTTTGTCCTTGAAAGTTTGAACTTCTTGTGCTCAACCCCCAAGCTCTTCCTATATTGAGAAGGAGAAACTCAATTACTCCTACTACTTATGAGCTTGCGTTTGTGGAGGATTAAAGTGGTGAAGGCCCAACTGGAGGGACTCAGTTTCTCGGTTATGATATGCGTCGTTACAAAATTTTGTTACCTATGTACTTATGTCAATTACATTAATAGAAATAATATTTTCTTGTCCAATTATATGTTGCAAATATTTGTATTACTTTCCACGGGAGTATTTTTTATACATATTAATGGATTATTATATTTTATGTGTTAACAGTCTATATAATTTCTATATGCTTGTATATCTTGGATGTTGAGGACAAGTTGCAGGCATCAATATTCGGTCATGAGAGCAGTCGTGGTCTTCTTCAGATGTCCAGATGAGGTAGGCTTCTAGCCTTCTCTTGTTAGCATTTCGATTTATCTAGCATACTTGAGATTATAGTTGATTTCTGGGTGTCATTCTGTCTGTTGTGGTTTGCCGCTATCCATAGAGAGATTTTCCTCATAACATCAGGCTAGCATCCAAAACCATAAAAAGGTAGATGAGAACTTAATAATGGGGCAGGTTAGGATATTTTGGCAAGGGGGCTGTATCTTTTGTGTGGAGCCCATAGGGACATTGTAATTTTCTTTGGCATGATGGATTAATTCAATGATTCATGGCTCATTTTCAACAAATCCTTGTTTCTTTCTCATTTTTCTATTTTAAGCTTATTTAAAATTCCATCTATGTTCTTCTTATTTAATCTGCAATTTACAGTCTAATTTGTACATGTTAGAAACATTTATTTGGTACAACCACCACTATTGATAATCAAAGATTTTTTTTAGGTTACTTTGCAGGTGTTATGCTAATGAATTCACATATTGTTCTCAACTCATACATTTGCATTATTTTTTTGGATTCATTGCTTTAGATGCCTAACAAACCCTTCTTTCTCCATTTCAATCTTGTTGTGACTTCCTTACTCACTGGTAGATCTGAGATTTACTACTCTTCTCCTTTCTTCCACCTATCATTATCAACAATTATGCTATGTTCAATGAGACTCCATGCCCAATGGATTAGGCCTTTGATCTGAGAGGATTATAATCTCCACGTGGGATTCACTAGGAAAACAATATCATATCACGTCCATTCATATTAGGGGTCAAAAAATTAATGAAAACCCAAGTCAATATATTAGAGAGTATGAAGGGGTGGAGGTTTTTTTTTAATAATATAGTTAAATATAGTATTATGGGGGTGGGGGGTTAGGTATTTGGGTGGGATGTGAGAGGTCCAAACAAGATAAAAAAATATAAAAAATAGATGCAAAATCGTTCCCAAGCCCACCGAGCCCCATGATTGTTTCTTGAGCCCCTATATTGTTCGAAATCCATTGGAAACCCTATCCAGAGCCCCATTTGGCTTCGATTTCATCATTCTTCAGCATGTTTTATCTCTTCAATGGATTTCGACAGCTTCTATGTAGCCCCTCTTCACTCTTCAATGGATTTTGGTAGCACAATATACCCTCTTCACGCTTCAATAAATTTTTGGCAGCCTCATGTAACCCCTCTTCACTCTTCAATGGATTTTTGGTAGCACGCAACCCCTCTTCACTCTTCAACAGATTTTTGGCATCCCCATGCAACCCCTCTTCAATCTTCAACAGATTTTTGGCAGCCCCATGCAACCCCTCTTCCAGGTAATTTTTTTGAAATTGATTGAAATTAGCTTGCACCTAGAGTTCGATATGGGGTTTAGTTCACACATGAGGTTTTGGTTTTCTTCACTACTACTAGCATACTATTCCAATAATTGTGCAGGATTTAAAATGTGATAAGGCCTACCTAGCTAGACTAGTGCTATGTCTTGTATCCCTTTGTGATGTAGTAGCTGCAATGGATTTTTCAACATGCATGGATTAGGTTTGATAACGTCTAATGTTAGCATGTAGAGGAGCTATGATCACTATACATCTATCCTTGCTTGGATTAGGAATACTAATAATATATTCATCAGAGTCTCTAATACTAGTTGTTACTCCCCTTACTATTGGAATGCCTTGTAATTTAACCCACTTAGGTAACCTGGACAGTTCACCAACAACTATATTAGTGTTCCCCTTATAATCAATGGATAAGTTGTATACCTATCTTTTAGAAATCCATTTCTGTTGTTTGGGTGTTAGATACTTTTTTCCCAGTAAATACTTCAAACTTTCATGATTTTTCCTCACTATACAGTGTGAACTTAGAACCAAGTAAGTACTCCCTGAATATTTCCATTGCATGTATGATCATCAACATTTGTTGATCATACATATGCATAATTGTTTTCTTTATTTGTCATTGTTTGGTTCTGATATGCAATAGTCCATCCATCATGCATTAGGACAACCCCTCATCCAACACTTGATGCATCACATTCCAATGTGAAGGGTTTAGAATATTAGGAAGAGATAAGACTGGGAAAGTAGCCATTTCCATATCAAGGTCAATAAATGATTTATTTACCAAGAAATAAATCATAATCTTTATTACAGAGAGAATGAAAAATACATTTTGCAGGTGTTGAGACACATATAAAGTTTATAGACCAAGTCTGAAAGCAACAAAACCGTCCAAAACCATATATCTTTTTCTTGGCATATCACCCAAAACAAATCATCACAATCCTGATTATACACATCACAAGTCTCAAAATATAATCCATAAAAAAATACTGTAAGGATTTAAGCCTATCATAAGGATAACCCTACAAAAAATATAAATCTTCATAAAAAAACAACATAACTTCAGTGAGTAATTCCATAAGTCTTCAAATAAAAGACCAAAACAGATGATACTTCATCAAGAAACTCTTAAGAGACAAAGTGTCTGCAGCAAGATTTTGACCCTCCTTTGATAACCTGTCATCTTCTTAGTTCAGTTCCTGGAATACATGAGCGAAGGAGATTTCTTCAAATATCCTGACCACTTCTTGAAGTAGATCCCCCTCTAGAATTAAGCCAAAATGGGAGGGTCACTAATACTGCACATGTGAATATTGGAAAATATTTTGATTACAGTGAGGTCACCTTTGAATGTTGAACAAAAAGTGATGACATTAGAGACAATAAAAAGATGGAAATTGTTTCTGACAATAGTTAGTTTTCACTCTTGGAAGTTGATGGAATTGTATGTGGAATGCAACTGTGATGTCAAAACAAAGTTATAAGACCACCAACTCAATGATATTATGTTTTACAATGAGGACAAAAAACTTGTGGTGATCACACATGTTTGTCACCCAAAGATTTTGAGTTTACCACCACTTATAGCATGTAAAATTGTGTATAAATATGGGTAGTTTGTGACCTTAAAGACAATGATCCAATGATTGCATGTCGTTCATTTCAAAATGTAAATTTTAGGCTAGTGAGCAGTGAGTTATTTCATCATCATTTGAATATTTTAGAATTGTGTTTAGGGCAAGTTACTCTCATAAAAAAACAAAGATCAAAAGAGCCATGAAAATTATCCCATACAACAAAATATTTTAAATGCTAAAAGCTATTATTAAGCAGTTTGTGCACTATGTAAATTGTGCAACAAAAGTGATTTTATTTATTTTTATTTTAGCAGTAATTTGCATGTTGAGTTTTTATATAGAGATTTACATTTTTGTTTTGCTTCACATTTATTTTTCTTATTTCAGAAGGGCTTGGATTAGATTGACATATGTTATTACCTTTTGTAGTGATGACGATTGCCATAGGCTTGTCAAATTTGCTTGTAGTATTTTTTGTGATATTGAGAAATGTAAGTGCCACATTTGCTTGAAAATTTGTTTTCTTTTGAAATGCCTCTGTGGTATAATTAACATACAATTAACTATAATTAAAAAAAAATTATTTCCATGTTCCTTTTGACCTTTCATTGTTTTAAAAGGAATTCACATTTCAGATGTTGCTTGTTTTCTTTTTTTTGTGATTACAAGAAACCAATGATTTTCAAAATCTCGCAAAAAGTTGCCATATGTTGATATCTAGTTTCTTGGTTTAAACCTTATACCTAATAAAGAATAATATGCAAACTAATAACCCTTAAGCAATGATATTAGTTTATGACCCCAATTTCCAAATCTTTTTAAAATACAACTCTAAGAACCTACTAAAATCCTCCCTTGAGAGGTCACAAAAGAAAATCTTAGTCTAAGTTAGGATTACGGGGGTAGGGATCCAAAAAAACCCTCGTTATCATTTTTTCACTCAAAACTTAGTGGTTGACTAATTATGATATTTAAAATCCTCCAATCCAAGTGTTCTTACGCCATAAGGAAGGGAGATACCCGTGAAGGGGTGAGTACCGGGGTCCGGTTATTCCGCGCATGCCTTCTTGAGCCACCTAGCTCTTGTGAGGTTACCCAACCCGTGACCAAATTATTAGGTTGAGATTCTCCTGTTGCACTTGAACGAGGTAACCTAGAGGCCAACATATATGATTTTCTACATAGGTGGTGGTTGTGGGCTGCAACTGCACCTTGATCAGATTTTGAACATTTATTGGGAAATATTGCCAGTCCTTTCAGGATATGCACTTTCTACCCCTTATTATGATCAATATTTCATGCATTCACTAGCCCCTCTTCCAGTGGGTTCATGCCCCATTGTTGAGAGCTATTGGAAGGCCCAGTGGAATGATGTTAAGTCTTTAGGGCACATTTTAACTTTTATTCCCCCATGCAAAAAATATCCCAACTTACCCAAACATTTTACTTTAAGATGATAAATGGGGACAACCTATGTACCCAATATCCCACTCCCTATGTAATATAACCATAATTAAAAACAAAAAAATATTGTTGAAATAGTTATTGTGGCATTGTAATGATTGTATAAAAGACATTTGAAATATACTACTTTTTAAACAGTATGTAAGAAAATATCCCCACAATGTTTTGAGCAAATTGACTTGGCTTTGCATGCATAATAGTTTTGTAGTTTTACTATCGGTTTCTTTGAATCTATATATCACTACTTTGTTGAATGTAATGAAATTTGTATGGGTTGGGCCGCAATGAAATTGGATAATAAAAATAACCTTTACTTTTTATATTTTTTTAAATTTCATTTTCAAATCCAAAGAATTATTACTTCACATCCTTCAAAAGTGTTAAATCTCTTATACCAAATATGATCTATTTTACTTTAACAATTTACTTAAAACCTAGAAATTATAAAAATCAACACTCCCTCCTAGCAAAAAAGGGATTCTCCACCACCCCCAGCTTGTCCCTAAAGAAAACAAATTTCCCTTTCACTAGAGGCTTGGTGAGAATGTATGTTATCTCCTCCCATGTGAATATGTACTGTAATCTCACAACACCTCTTTGGACCCTATCTTTGATGAAGTGGTATTTGATCTCTATATGCTTGGACCTGTCATGAAACATTGGATTTTCCCAAAGGTTGATACAGCTTTTGTTATCCCAGTGGATCGCGAGTGGATCACTATAGGCCACATTTCAATACCAAATAACCATGTGAGCATCTTGCAAAGCCAAATGGCCTCACAACTCGCTAGACTCGTTGCCATGTACTCAACCTTTATGGAGGTAAGTGAAACTGAGTGTTTTTTCTTGCTAAACCATGAGATCACTGGTGACCCCTAGCTGAAATAACATCCATAAGTACTCTTCCTGTCCATTGCACTCCCTGCCTAGTTTGAATCTTTGTACCCCTACAATTGCACTCCACCAAATCTGAGATATCTCAGTCCAAAGTCCATTGTACAATGAATATACCTCAACACATTCTCTTTTGCCACCTAATGAACCCTCCTCGACTCCACCATGAATTGGTTGAGTGTATTCACTACAAAGAAAATATTTGGCCTGGTGTTGAATAGATACATCAAGGACCCGATCAACTTCTTGTACAAAGTGGGATCCACCAACTCATCCTCAGAAACATTAAGCTTCCTTAAGTTAATGATCATAGGTGTACACATCAAACTACAATCCTCCATCCTAAAAAATTTCAAGATCTCAACCGCATACTTGCCCAGTACAAGCACTTAAATTTGCTCATGACATGCAAAGACCTTAACTTTTCCCATGTCAATATTCCTTTGTGAAGATACACCTCCACTCTGGTTTTTCTGGTTTTAGTAATTGCGACATAAATTATCAATCCGGAGTCATAATCTTATGAGATGTACGCAAAGTATATGCAGGGTAAGAGGATTTCTAATCTATGCTAATGATTGAAAAGAAACATGTTAAACTACTGTTGTTGAATCTAAATCTAAGAAAGAACAAAATATGCAACTAATCTATGAAAGGAAACTATCCTAATGCTACATAAACTTGAGACTAAAACTGAATCTACGAAATCAAATGAGACATAATCTAACTATGAAAGCAAAAACTTAATCTAACTATGAAAGCATGAAATCTAGAATTAATCTATGAAAACATGAAAGTGTGTAAATTAAATCTAATGAAAGCATTCTAAAAATATCTACAACAACACACAACAAAAAGGTAAACGACAAACCACTATGAGAAAGTAAAATCTTGCATTAAAACAATCCAATACATGACAAATAATGAAAATCACTATCTCAAAACTACAAGACTATGAATCAAAGCTCAATCACTCTATTCTTCTATTCTCTATTCTAGAGAGAGGCCTCCTTTCAAATGAGGAGAGAACCCTCTTATTTATACATGAATAAAGATAACAAACTCATAATTACAGATCCACTTTTCTCTCAACCTATCCCTTCAAATCCTCCACAAATATCTTAGATAAGATATTCTATCCATGATCTTCTCCTTGAAGTTAACTTGAATGATTATCTCCAAATCAAAGCTTGAAGATGAAATTCGAATTTGAAGCTAGGTGGTGAGTTTTGACTTTGTGAAAATCTTCAAATATGCATGTAGTCATCACAAAAATCATCTAACTTTGAGATATAATGAAAATATGTTAATTTTCTAATATTTAGTCACAAATTCTCTTAAAAATACTCAAAATAAATAATTTGGAAAATGGAAATGTAAACCCATATGTTTTTATGAAAGTGATGATAATTATGGTTTTATGGAAGAATGAAATGGAAATAAAGGCGACAAATGG
>JASDQU011179165.1:7029-21423 GCA_032191745.1 Picea mariana | reverse complement strand
TGGGGAATGGTCCATGTTTAGAAGACAGGACAATTATTCTTCCTTGTTTGAGAAGAATAGTCCAGATATCTCATTGTTCTACTCTGAGGGCAGATATTCTTTCATATCTCACAGACGTGAGTGAAATATTGGCCCATATAATTCAATTTATATCATAACATTGTTTCTATGCAGGTTTCTATTAGATGTTTGTTATGAAGACACTAGATGTAGACTACTGTGGTGGATATGTTCCACTGTTCCCGAGGCAAATATTCTTTTAGAGCTCATAGATGTGAGTGAAATATTGGCCCAGATGATTCAGTTTATATCATAACATTGTTTCTGTGTAGGGTGCTATCAGATGTTTGTTATGAAGACTTTATGATAGTAGATGAAGACTACTATGGTGGATATGTTCGTAACTATACGTTGCTGATCAAGTACTTGTGTGTTACTTGGTGTGGTGGTGAACCATTGGATTGTAGTTATGTACTACTATGGATAGACATAGTTGTGTTCTATTTTTGTTCTAACTGCCTTGAAGACTATCAGGAGTTTATTTGAAATAATCACCATCCAGACGAATGATGAACAAAGATTTTCTAGACGGAAATTGGTTCAGAGCATTTACTCCTCTAGATTTTAAGAGTGGCTCTTCTATCACTTTATGGTGTGAGCGACTTATCCAACATCATGTCTAATTACTCAGATGAAGTATGGTTTCGAGAGATGATGCAGCTGATGGTGATGGCGATGCTCATGATCTAGTCATGAGATAGTCTAGATGACTATATTGATGCTACCAGGTAAATGGTATATTTTTGTGCTCAAGACCATTACTTGTAATACCTCCCTAGCTAAGAGGGAGTGTTAATATTATGGTATCTGCGGGAGGTATTTACCTCCACGTGTGAACTTGATGAGAATAGATGACTCCGGAAAGCAAGAGAAAACCCTAATGAGTTGGCTAATAACCCTAGAAGTCTTGTTGGCTCAAGAATATAATTTATATTAGGTTATTATCCTCCAAGAAAAGAAGTCGGCCAGAAATAATAATAATATACTGAACAGACACATATCCAGAAGGAGAAGTCGGCCCCAACAAATCTAGCAGAATCAGTATAAATACAGGGCGCTAATTCTCATTTGACACATCTCAGAATTGCAGTTCCTAGTTGATGCGCACTGCAGTTCCCAGTTTGGTGCGCACATGTGGAGGAAGGTTGTAGGTGCAATTGCAATAGCAACTAGTTTTTAGTATTGGATTGGACTATCTCTTGGCTAGGGTTTGGACTATCTGATCAGCTATTGTTGGTGCGCTATCCTTGGAGGAAGATGCGCTACACCTTGTTTGGCTATCTAGCCTAGGGTTTTCTTCCGGAGTAATTCTCAGTCAAGGTTAAGGTGCTTGGTGGGTGGCTTAGGCCTATGGTTGGGTGACGAGGGTATCTTCAATGGTAAAATGAGCACACAATCTTCTATATTCTAACAGTTTTTACCTTGACAATCATGCACATACGCGAGTTGTCAGTTCTTAGGGCACGTACATACTCCTTTGTTCCCTGAACAATTGCATACACTATTTTATGAGTCTGTTTGGATGAGTTTAGTTCTTGTTGGGTGATTTTTGTTGGTTGTTGAGACTTCTTGGGTCCTTGTCTTGACTGTTGAGTGCCTACAGAGTGATAGGAAGCCGTGTTATTGGTGTCTATTTTGGGAAAACTCATTTCATTTCATTTTCTGCATTTTGTTGTCCTTGCATTCTGGTCTGGGTAGTCACTTCTTATTGTCTTGCTTGGCTTGTCTCTTTGTGCTTGTAGTAGGGTCTGCTTGGAGGTTATTTATCTAGTCCTTGTATTTTCATATAATGAAAATACAAAAATATTTTGCTTTTTGCATTTTATCTAGAGCATTTTCACTTTTGTCTTCATTACATTAGTTTTGGCATGTTAGAAAAGATTGCACTTCATTGAAATTATAGAGATTTATCTCATATAATAACATTTAGAAGCATACCATATCTTTGAAAATCAAGAATAGTCATTAGCAGTGTTTTTATATTTGCTTCTTTTATGATGAGTCATCATACCATCAATTTCACGATCTCACCTCTTGATTAAGCAGAAGCCATTAAAATTAACGTTGAATAATCAAAATTGATTAGAAATGATTTTATTTTTCATGGTACGCAAACAAGTGTAGGACATAGGGCCTTGGAATAGGATTTTGTGAGTAAACTTCTCCAAGGCTATAAAACTCAACTTATGTGTCTGACTAGGGAGTGGTGAAACCCATTGTGTAATTGGTTTCCTCGGGATGCTCCACTCACACCAGAGTTAAGCATGAGGTCACATGAAATTGGTTTCAGAGATAGCCCTATAATACCTTCCTAGCGTCAGAGATATTTCTAGGGTTCTATTCGTATTTGGGGGTTTTTCTAGTGCCTTTACCACCTTGAGAGGCGGTTCTTTCGAGATTTGGTACCCTGCCCATATGGTAGACTGGACTTGTGACTGCTCGCCTAATCATTTTTTATACCATGGTGACTTTAGTTGTTTGACCTAGTTATCCACATAGGTTACTTGCAGGGGTTATTTTGTAGGTACCCTAAGTTAGATAGGGATTGGACATCACACAAAATTTATGGAGGAATTTCTCTCTGGAGGAATTTGACTAACTGCGCTGTGAAGCCTACGAGGGTCCTTATAACTGGTTATGTTACCTCCACTCTATTATTTAGGAGTCTCATCCCCTCTTGGGAGAGGCATACCTTCTTCATTTCGAGAGGTCCCTTCATCCATTATATCTTGTTTCTATGCATTGGATTTTAGCTTTATTTAGGTTTGTTCTCTTTGATTATTACTTGGCCTTAATATTTTATATTTCTTCACAAGTTTTGAACCATCATGGAGAAATACCATCCTCCCTGTTGATCTCTTCTTTTTTTGAATCTACCACCATGATTATATCCTTTACCAAATTCGCCTCCTAAAAGGTGTAGAGTTAATAAGTGTGGTACATATATATGCACCTCCCATACTCGCGATCGTACTACCATGAGTACCAAGTAAGATATGAATGTATTGGGAACCCCTTCCAACTCCAACCTTTGCTATAGTTAGTGGGGTCTCCTCGACTCCTGCATCATCGATGGTTTCGATTCTGAAAATTCCTTTACTTAATACTTCCCAACCCATGGTCTCTTCTCATCCCATGAGAACGAATCCTTTTTTTTTTCCAAGGTGGTTCACCAAATCATAGCACTCAGTAAATGCCTTGGGTCTCTAATCCTTTTTCTTTTGGTATGCCTAACATGACTTCGCACTTGTCATCCTCTATTTTGATGGCTAATGTGAATCCTAGTTTTGGGTCTGGGGGGATGACACCTCCTTATGTTCCTCTCTCGTTTCATGGGGGTCATATCCCTCAAACAAATCCTATGGTGGGATATTGGAATCCTTCTTCCTTCGGGTCTAATCCTAGCTTCAATTCTCTAGGATGGAGTGCTCAAATGGGGGGTCAATTTACTTCCTATATTTTTTCTTCCATTCCCTCTTCCTCCACGTCAATTACTACAAATTCTTTTATTATGGTGAATCTTCCTTTAACCTATGGTGTTTCATCAGGGGGGAGTCAATTTTATGGTATGGGAAATCCTTAGTACAAAGTTCTTTCATCTTGGGGCAACATATATAATCCTCACATGAATAATCCTTACCATGTCACTTTCTCTTTGCAAGCAGATTTTGCGGGTATGTTTCCCTTACAACATTTCACGAATCAATTGGGAGGAGGATACTATCCTATAGATGAGGGCCATGGTGTATAATATAACCTTGGTTGGCCTGGAATCTCTCAAACCCAATATTTTCGAGGAGCATGGGCTCAGAAGCCGAAACCCCGGCTCCCTTTTCTGGCCACATTGAATCTCCCAGATTTGTCAAAATTAATGAATGACCCAGTGTGTCACGATCCGTCATGGCCCCCCATCCCTACCAATATTTCCTTAGACATTCTGAAGTTTAAGAGAAATACTGGTGAGGACTCACGTGATCACGTTACTACCTTTTATCTATGGTGCTCGTCTAACTCCCTAAATCATGATTCTGCTCGTTTGAGACTATTTCAACGCACCCTTACAAAGATTGTAGCGAAGCGGTACATAAAGCTACTTGGGGGAACTTATGGAACTTTCAATCAAATGGTCCTAGTTTTTATCAAGCACTTCCAGTTGTCAGTTCGTTACAATGCTGACAAAGAAATTTTATTGGATTTTCATCAATATAAGGCCACCCACATCTCTGATCATATTCAAGAGTGGTGTAGACGAAAGAGGTTGATTAAATCTTACATTCCTCCAGAGTTTCTGTTGGAATGGTTCATCAAGTCCTTGTTTCCATACATTTTGAAGTATGTTTCTACATTTGGAGTAACATATAAGGAAGAGGCCATATTCAAATCCCAACAGTTAGACCTTATATATGCTCAGTCTTGGATGATTTATGAAATTATACCTGATGCATCGCGACCAAACTATGATCCTAGACAAAAGATTGGGCCTCATGCCGAAGGCATCATAGGCTCCAAAAATGCTAAGATTGCAGACCTGGTGATGAACTAATTGAAGGATTTGTCTCTTAACCAGTCTACAATAGGACAAGCTATGATTTCGTCGGCACCCACCCAGTTGAAAGATGTGCATTATGTACAGTCGTCGAACCTGAACGATGACCAACAACCCAGAGGGAATAAAAGTAAAGGACATGGAAATAATCATAAGGGTGGGAAGAAGAGTAAAAATAATAAAGACAAGGACAACAATAATAACAATAAATCTAATAATAATGTTGGTGAGGGAAAGAAAGAAAAGAGGAAGGTGAATTTTCCTTGTAAACTTTGTAAATATGATCACCTTACACACTTATGCCCCAAAATAGAGGAATCATCAAGGTTCATAGCGTAGCATCCTACTATGCTGGCAAACCCATTTCCACATAACCAAAATATGACCTTGGGATCCTCCAACACCGAAAATGCATCGAGCGGAGTCAAAACCCCTTGACACATGATGGTGGCCATCTATGCGTCAATATGGTTAAATCTGAGATCGATGTAGCCACTCGATCTCGCGATTATGGTTTTTCATGGCTTGTTATAGGTCCAGAGCCTCCTCCTCTAGAAACACATTTGCAGATTAATAAGCTAGACCCTCTGCCTTGTATTATGAAAGGAGTCCTTGAGCGCTCTGTGCACAATCCTAATGTCAAATCCGCCCAAAATTACTCGATTTTCGAGGATTTTGGACAAACACGGTGTGTGATGTCAGCCTTGGAGGTTCTCTAGATGTGTTCCACACAGAGGAATGACTTTTTATCTTCTTTAGGAGCTCTAGACCCGAGTGGCTCAAAATTTATCAAGTTTGATATTATAGATGTCAAGCCTTACTTTCCTTATCATGTGGCCTTTCAAATCCATGTGGAGGGTATGAATGTCACCATCAAGCGTACTGTCATTGATGAAGGTGATTCAACATCTGTTATATCTTTATCTTGTTGGAAATCCATTGGCTCTCTGATGCTTTCTCAGTCCAAGACCATGTTCACCACATTTGATGTACGTTCATTCAGACCCCATGGTATTCTTCCCACTTTCCCAGTCCATTTAGGAAAAAAGAACGTGGAGGTCAAGGTCGAGATGGTTGATGCACCTCTTGACTACAAAATTTTACTGGGGTGTAATTGGACTTACACTATGACAGTCATAGTGTCGTCGGTTTTCCTTGTTTTATTCTTTCCTCATGAAGGGAAGATAGTGATGATCGACCAGTTTCCCTTTGCACATCCTAGTCCTTCTGCATATGTGGGACCCTCAGTCCCCACTATTGATAAATCTCAGTAGGAAACTGAGAACGTTGGTGTCAGTATGTACTCCCCCTTGATGGGAACTTTCAATTTATCGACACCAATCACACACATCAATTCCATCTCTAGTGAGTCTTCATCATCACTACGGTCCGTTCCTTTCCGTACATCATATCTTAATGACCCATGGACACTACCTTCTTCGGGCATGTCATATGAAGGTCATTCACACATTGGGATGGAAATTCCACTATCCACATTAGATATTTCCTATCAAGCTATACTAGAAGATATTGCAAACCTGGATCCTTCCTCCTTGCGGATGGATGAGGTGGATCCCATCTTAGAGCCCATATGGGTTGTCCAATAATATTGTTCATGTGACTACCTCAACAATACTTTACCCTCGTATGAATCCATCACAGAGGCCACGTCTGGTCTGGATAGGCGTTGGGATGACCTTCCTCATAGATCATATTTTCTCTCGGAGCTTGAATGGATTGAATAGGATGAGTGTAGGTCAACCTTGAGTGAGATAGTCGATCACAACGTGGTTCTGTTAGATATGGATGGTGTATATGCCAAAGGAAACATGGAAAATATTTCTCCCACCATCACGATCAACATCTCTCGAACCCCTGGTAAAATTGAAAATATATATATCAGTGCAGATCGTTCACCTGAATCAATTCAGAACTACATCGATATCTTCAATGAATTCTGAGATGTATTTGCTTGGCCATATGAAAAGATGGCAGGGATTGACCCCAGTATTGTCGAACATGAAATTGAAACTTATCTAAATGATAAAATTGTTCGACAAAGACTTAGAGTTGTAAATCCTAGGAAGGTCCTTGCTATTAAGGCATAAGTGGAGAAGCTGCTTAACATTGTCTTCATCTACCTGGTTCCCTTGACCCAATGGGTATCCAACTTCGTTCCTGTCGATAAGAAGCAAGGAATCGTTCATGTATGTATGGATTTTAGGGACCTGGACAAAGCATGTCCTAAAGATAATTTCCCCAGACCTTGCATTGATCAGATTATTGATGAGTGTGTGGGAAGCGAAGTCTTTTCTTTTATGGACGGATTTTCAGGTTATAATCAAATTCAAATTAAACCCGAGGATCAACACAAGTATTTGTCCTTGGGGTATATTTGCATACTGGAAAATGCCTTTCGGTCTTAAAAACGTCGGTGCAACCTTCCAATGTGCCATGAACTTTGCATTTCACGATATTAAGCACATTGCCAAATCCTATTTAGACGATATCGTTTCTCAATCTCGAAAGAGGGTTGATCATTTGATTCACCTTCGACTTGTATTTGAGAGATATCGCTATTATCGCATTTGGTTGAACCCTCACAAATTCATCTGTTGCATTAGTTCTCGACGCCTTTTGGGTTTCAAAGTTTCTGAGCATGGGATCATGGTGGATCCTATGAAGGTTGAGGCAATACTTTGATTTCCTCATCCACATAATATTCGACAAATTCAAGGTTTACAGAGGAAGGGTGACTTTTTGCTTCATTTCGTAGTGAAATATGCCAGTATAACTAAGGGTTTCATGCATCTTTTAAAAAAGGATACTTCGTTCATATGGGATGAGTGAGCCAAAGAATCCTTCGATGCTCTTAAGAAATCCTTGGTATCGACACCTCTGCTGAAGCCCCCAGACTATAATAGATATTTATTGCTTTATATTGCTACATCCGAAGGGACGATTGGTATGGATCTAGTTTAGGAATATGACAAGCTCCATGATCATGTTATCTATTACCTTAGCCAAAATCTAATTGGTCCTGAACTCAAGTATTTTGACGTATAGAAGATAGCCTTAGTGGTCGTACATGCAGTTCAACGATTATGTCATTATATCTTACTCTGAAAGAATATCGTATTTCCATATGTCAATCCATTTCAATACGTCCTTACACATCGTATCATAGGGGGGAAGTACAATAAATAGATTGTGATTCTACATGAATTTGATCTTGATTTTTCTTCTGCAAAATCCAAGAAGTCACTAGTTCTTGCGGAACTGATGTCAGACTTCCCTAGGAAGGATGAGGACAGTTTCCATGATGATTCATTTGTGGATGAACATATCTTCCTTACATTGTCTTCAAACCCCTAGTATGGAGATATTTTAATCTACCTTCAAACCATTAAGCTTCCCCAAGATCTTTCGAGAGACGATCGATGATGTATATGCCATCAAGCCAAAAACTACCTCATAATCGGCAATACATTATATAGTCGAAGGGTGGATAATATTTTTCGTCAATGTTTGAGTCACGAAGAGGATGAAGCTATTCTCAATGAATTCCACAGTGGGGCATGTGGTTGTCACTTATTCGGGCTTGCAACAACCCAAAAGATATTGCAATCTGGTTATTCTTGGCTGTCGATTTTTAAAGATTGCATTGAAGCGGTTAGGAAGTGTCACCCTTTCTAGGTGTTCGCTCGTAAGATGCGCTCACACCCTACCCCTTTTCACCTAGTGATCATCGTTGGTCCCTTCACTAAGTGGGGGGTGGATTTCATGGAATGCAACCTAGTCTCGTCTGGGTGGCATCACCACATTATTGTGGTCATGGATTATTTTACTAAATGGGTTGAGGCCATGCCTACCATTAAATATGATGGTGAGATTGCAACGTTTTTCATATTATATTAGATTATATAGCTCGGCTCGGAATCCCGAAGGAGATTGTCATTGGTTATGGTAGTCACTTACATATTGAAATAATGACAGTGTTAGCATCTAAACTGGGTTTTAAACATGACCATTTGTCACCGTACTATCCCCAGGAAAATGAAAAAGTAGAGGCCATGAATAAATCTCTCAAGAGCATTTTGCAAAAGGCTGCCAGGAAGAGTAAATCTAACTAGCATGTGATGCTTTACCCTACACTATGGGCGTACCAAACCACGGTAAATAATTCCACCAGATTCTCATTGTTTTAGTTAGTTCACGGGGTGGAGTCGATCCTTCCTATTGAATGTGAAATACCTTCTCTCAAATTTGAAATAGAACTCCTACTTGACATGACCGATCTCAAAGAATGCCTTCTACACCTAGAGTAGCATTGAGATGCTAATGTGGCCATCGAGGAAAATAAACAATGTATTAAGGTCTAATACGATAAGTCTGTATGTCCCTAGCTCTACATCGAGGGTGACTTGGTCCTTCTCTATGACCAAGCTAAAGAACCGTTAGGGGGAAGGAAAGTTTAATCCCATGTGGCACGATCCTTACATTGTGCGACATGTCCTTGAAATGCTAAGAACTAGAAGATTATGAAGGGAATGTGTTGGGTGAGCCAAGAAATGGGATCTATCTCAAACGATATTATGTTTGAGACTTCAAGCTCAAGCATGGCCTTTGTATACTAATGTATGTTAGTGTATATATTTCACTTTTTATTCTTTGGTGTCGACGAATTGCTTATTGAGTTTTCCTTTGGTTGGCATATGTCAACAGATTCTTCGGTGTTCTTAGGATTCACAGACGGTGCCAATCATCATACTCGAAACATGGATTTTGTCTCTTGGGTTATCTATTCACCCAAGGGACAATTGGTGTCTTTAGGTGGAGTTTGTTTAGGGCCATGAACGAACAAGGTGGCTGAGTATAGTGTTGTTATAGAGCTATTACGCGACACCATTTCATATGGTGTTAGATCCTTAGAAGTTCGCTTGAAATCCTAGTTAGTTGTATGTCAATTGAACGACAGTTACCAAGTCATAGATCCTACACTACTCTGATGTTTCCTTCGGCTACGACTTTTAAAACAACATTTTGATTTTATAACTTACAATCATGTACCTAGAAGCTTTAATCATGTATCCAATGCATATGCTAATTACCTTTTAGATTGGAATTTTTCACATAACTAAGGAACTAAAACATGCATACATTCATACATCCATTGTAAGATATGCAAGTAAAGCCGAAGACTAAAATAATTTTTTATATATATTTCAAAAAAATTGGTTTCATAGTACAAAATGGGGCTTGTAGCCCTAGAATACATATACGGTCGGTACATCATATGAAAATGACATATATGCCTAAGGTCCTAGGTGCATGTCATGATAACACACTATGGAATTTGCAGGATGCTAGAAGAGCCTCACCCACGCACGGTCTTGAAGATCCTCCACTTGGACCATAGGAACCCGGTGCATCAAACAAGACAGGTTTCCATGCACATTATGTAGGAATCTCTCTGCGCGCCCTCCTACCATCCATCTTCTTGGCCTCTACACCGATGTCATGGATATCCCTCTGGTCATCGTGGACCTACTTATATGTCAAAGAAATAACCATTAATACATGATACCATACAAAAATATTTTCATTTTTTGTTTGCCCCTATAAAATTTAAAAAACACACAAAAAAATGAAATATATAAAATCAATACTCACCGATCTCTCCAAAGGCGGATCCCGATGGAAATGGCATATCTCGGTCCCCTCAGTAGTCTATCCCCTCATAGGGGTAGTCATTGATCACGATGATCTGTCGTCGTCACCAGTGGAAGAACTCATCCTTGTAGGGGGTTGGCACCCTACCACCTCCTAGCCGCCGCATCACCTCGGTCCACCATGACATGGTTGGATCATGTAGATCATGTGGAGTAATCTCTACTCTTGGGCTTAGAGATGTATCTCTCTTGAAGAAAAAACTACACATTATGGATGTGAACCCAAAGTTCCTCATCCTACAGAGTTTGCAATCAGTCAACTTGCTCTTCATATTGGCCAGTAGTGAGGTGCACCAATCATAAATCGTGGGTCCCAAAAACTCCACAACATAGAACATGAGTTGCCTTGACGCCTAATAGTATACTCACCTCTAGACCCTTGGGATTTGAGATTCACCACCCCGCCCAAGAGAGACAATCTTGTTATGAAGTAGATATCATCCACTTCGATCCTCAATGGTTTCCCATCAAGGTTGAATGACTCGATTTCTAGATCCCAATAGTTTATTAGTATCTGGAGCAACCTCACTTGAGACCACATCCCTTATATGGCCCAAACGTTATAGAGCCCACATCTTCACAAAGCCTGTTGGGCCCTCACATCTCTTTCTACTGCAGCATCAACCTCTTCATGCTCCCTTTCCCTCCATTCAATTACCATCCTGCAAAGGAAACAACAATTTTTGAGTTAATTTCTTCAAAACAATTGCTCACAAAGTTGTATGCGGGATACCCTTATGACAATATCGTATAGGACATCATATATGCTTGCATGCTTTATCTTTCTCACGAACATAAGGTTGTGTACGCGACCCGATGAATTGCAGCCCACATACATCATAGTTTCTAAATTACAACCTCTTATACTCAAAATTTGGGCACTAAAACTAGAAATTTAACCATTGAAATGAAATATTATAGCATGGGTACTTACTTGGTCCAGATGGTTTGCAATTTAGTCGATCGTAGCTCTCAGAATCACTGATGGAATATCGTGGGTGAAATGGCCTAAAATGCACTATGTGGGTGAAAACACTCAAATGATATGGTAAATGTCATGTTTTTTACTATTTCTAAAAACATTTCATCCATTTTCTATAGTTTTTTTACCGTGTCTTTCATATTTTTTGAAACCAAGTGAACTGATTGAGCAGTAGATGAACTAGTTTCAACTGGTTTTGTCCAGGGTTTCATGGATTTCCATCCTCATGGAAATCCATGCTTCCGACATGTATTTACCATCACTAACATATAGGGTAGGTTTTCACCCAACTGTGCATTTTTACATTATCTTATGACCATGATTCATATGCCCTAGGTAGGAACCCATTTGGTAGCGACAAAAAACCTTCTTGCTACTACTAGAAGTGTCATTATTAAGTGGTAGAGACTTACCAAACATAGGTACCCTAGTTAGAACACATTTGTCATTGGGTGCCCATGCGGAAATTACTCCATAGGCCTGGGAGTCTCTTATAGTCTTGATACGATGTTGCATTCAAACCTCATTGATCTTACTTAATCTAATTCTAACCACTACTTATGGGACTCCCATCGATTCTCGGTTAAGCTCTTTTTCGACTCTCAAAAAAATGAAAAGATTGTCGAGTGAACTTGTCTCTTTCACACTCGTTAAATAGCTTTGAAAGGATGTCTATTTTGGTATAATTTTAACCCTTTTTCTGAACCAAATAGACTACTTACGAAAAATGAATACTCTAGTCACCATTGGCTAGAAGAGTTCTACTAGGTATTATTTTATACATTTTCAGGACTAAGGGACTAAATCTACAAAAAATGACATTTTTGAATTAAGTTGTAATTGTATCCCATTACCCTGCTTGCATTGTTGAGGCTAATGTCGTCTCCCACTTTCTCGTTATAATCTTTTTTCCCCCAACAATTCTCATCTTTATCCAAGCAGTGCCTTCTATATATCCTTTATAACTTGACATCCCTTTACCCATAGAGGAAACATCCCCCCGAGTGTCCAAGTCTCGCATGCACTTCCTTGCATTGAACATAGGTATGTTCCCCTTATTGGAATTAGTTTCTTACTCGCGACACTCGTTTCCTCTCTTGTATCATAGCATTTATTTTCCTATGAAACAACAACAAAAAAGATGGGTGAGAAAACAATATTATCTCCTATCAGTAGCAGTGATGTCATCTTTGAACATAGCATAAATTCTTGAGTCCATTTCATCCAAGGTTTGGGTTTAGCATGACCTTAGGAAGATGACCTCGTTACTTAGAGTATACTCCTCCAACTGTTTGCTCTTCCAATCCCTATGGAGAGTTTATTGATGCCTCTTGCGTTACAAACTTTTGTCAATGATCAGTGTTAATTCTACGTTTCCTGAGTTATTATTTTGTCTCATTCTCTTGTTCAAAGGAAGTCTAAGCTTGTGTCGTCAATTCCTCAGAACTCCTTGACTTTGCATGTCGGCCATCCCCTTACAAGTGAACCTCATAATCACATGAAGTTGTTGTCCTACCTTGCACCTTGGGCCTACTTTCATCATTGGTAGGTGACCTTGAACCCAACATATGACATCTCTCCTTTGGTCACTGACTAGGGGGTTTCCCTTGTGTTCGACGACAATAAATCTATTCACACATTGGAATTCATGTAGTGTCTTGGATTCAATTAGACCCTATTGGTGGTTTCCTCGCCTTTGTCGACAGTTTTGATTATTGACTACTAGTCAAAGGGTTTCTTTCCTGTACTACTTGCATCTGGTGCACGTGAGAGACACACTTGGTCGTTGGTTCGTGAATATCCTATTCGTTCAAGCTCTTCCTAATCATCAATTTATTTCTGCACCTCGCGCTGAATGACAAGAGATGTCTTAATTCTCTCCTTTCAGCGGGCCTCCTTCCATCGACTTCAACTCATCTATTTTGGAATTGAGATCTAGAGTTATATGAGTACCTAGAGACTTGCAGTCATCAATGGTAGGTTCTCCTGCCATCGAAATTTGGGAACACATGAACGTCTCTTGATCAAGGGATTCTTTAAGTGTTCGACCTCAACACCCTTATTCACATTTTTGGAATGTACTCGGTGCCTTGACACCCACTTTCATTATTGGTGGGTTATCTCGTGTTTGTTAATGATATACTTCAATGATTGATAATCAAACGAAGTCTCATTGTGTTTGACTTCAACCCATTTATTCACATGATGTAGACTTGCACCTTCAACAAATAGTGTAGAAGACCTCCAGTTCATAGTAATCGATCTCATATCTGTTGTTTTATTTCATTGGACCAATACCTATATGACTTCAATGATCATGGAAGATCATATTGTACTTCATTGTATATATATATCTTCAGTTGATTTTGAGGATGGACTCCAATGTGTTTTGTTCGTGACTATGAAAACCTATGGCATGTGTCCACATTGTATTGCCTATTCATGGCCATGAACAACTATTTGATATATATCCACATGGATCTGCAATGTAATTCACTTTGGCATCCATGCATGGATGATTTTAGGGGCTAAATTTCGCTCATGGGCTAATTTTCCATGGTTTTTCCAAAAACGAGTTTGCTATTTTAAAAATGATTCACCCAAATTCTATAGGATAAAATTATTTTACCTTAAAAATCACCAAAATTTTACAAAACTATATAAAATCCTTAGAAATTTGAATATTTTTACAAAAATATCGCCAATCATTTATAGTTGGCATATGAAGGATTAGTAAGATTCGCCAAGGTTTCTACATTTAAAAATAAATTTCCATCCTTAAAATCATCCCTACATCCATGTGTACATAGTCAAGATGAATTGTAATATTCTCATGAGTAACTAGCTTTTCCAGTTGGGTCCTCATTACTCCATTTCTGGGAATTATAATGTATTTCGACCATCGCATTTGCTTCTCTAACCTCACACTTTAGGGGGCATATGTTATAGCAATGTTTTCCACACTCCATGCATGTTGCTTTGATGGCCTTCCATTTTCCTCTGCAGACTCACATTACCCCCATTTTATTCACTCCAGAGCTAAAAATACAATTTTTTGTCCATATACACGGGCC
>JASDQU011179163.1:15191-26772 GCA_032191745.1 Picea mariana | reverse complement strand
ACGGAGTGCGTGGGACGTCATTTAGAGCGGGCGATCAGGCAATGGTACGCTCTCTTCATTTTTGTATGGTAGAATGTATTAGGACTTATGCTTGGATTTGCTTATTTAATGGAAAAGTAAAATGTTTTTTTTTTTTAAATTGGTGACTAAAACTTTCCTTAGCCTAACTCGATGGTTGTTGACTCCCATGGCCTTCGTTTTCCCACGTGTCTTGACCACCTTGCTCTATTGATTGTGACCTTCGTGGTTGTTTAGCCTTGATCCCTAGCTCACCAGTCCTTGCTTGAGCAGTCGGTCAGGAGCCTGATCTATGGTTGTCGTCTTAGCGTTAAAATACCTATGGTTCTCAACACCCTTCTTTTCTGTGCAAGGATCATGAGCGAAGGATGAACCTGTTAGCTATCTACCCTTGATGTTTGTCCTTGGCTGATTGTTGATTCTGCCATTTGGCAACGACCTCTGCGTGTGGATTATCTTGTGTCTTGGTTGGTTTTCTCTATGCCTTGACTGATAGAAACCCCGACAATCATTCCATGACCTTTCCCACAGGATCTTGCGTTCTCTTACTATTGTTTGCGCTGTATTGAGTTTATAGCATTGAAAGCACGAATTGATTTCCGGTCGACAAATTTTTGGGTATTCTGGCAATGAAAAATGAAAGAATTGATTTCAGGTATACATTTTTATAATGTTATCCTGTAAATGGAAAAACATTTTTATTTGTTATTCCTGTCTACATTGTATTGGTACTATGGCAATGGGAAGAACGCTTGATTTCCTATCTGCATTTTATATTGGTGTTTGGGAGATGAAAAACGTTTTTGTATTCCTGTCTGCATTGTATTGGTACTCTGGCAATGGGAAGAACGTTTGATTTCCTATCTGCATTTTATATTGGTGTCCGGGAGATGAAAAACATTTTTTTATTCTGGTCTGCATTGTATTGGTACTATGGCAATGGGAAGAACATTTGATTTCCTATCTACATTTTATATTGGTGTCCGGGAGATGAAAAATGTTTTTTTTGTATTCTTGTCTGCATGGCATTGGTATCCTGGCAATGGAAAACGAATTCATTTCCATGTCTGCATTTTGCCAACGTTTTTCCCTTTTAAATAATATTGGCAACATGGAGTTCCTTCTGGTGCATTTTGGGCACATCATTCTGCATATTTTAATTACGGATAGCCATGAATGCCCTTCTGGTGTGTCACTGTACATGTTTTTCCCTTTTAAAATGAGACTATGATAGCTGATTAATTACCCACGATTTTTCCATTCAAAACGTGGCTGAGATTGTGGTTAAATGCTCACAAATTTCCATTCAAAACGTGACTGAGACCATTGTTTAATGCTCACAATTTTACCATTCAAAACATGTTTAAGATCGTTGTTTAAATGCTCACATTTTGCCATTCAAAACATGTCTGAGATCATTGTTTAAATGCTCACATTTTTCCATTCAAAACATGTCTGAGACCATTGTTTAATGCCCACGATTATTGCCTTTAAAAGTTGACTTTGATTGCTGTTTAAATACCCACAATTTTTCCTTTAGAATGTTGCCAGAGCTTGTTGTAATTACCCACGATTTTTCCTTTAGAATGTTGCCAGAGATTGCTGTAATTACCCAAGATTTTTGCCTTTAGAATGTTGACTGAGCTTGCTGGAATGACCATGAATTTACCAGAACCATTGCTACAGTTAATTGGCTTGTTAATTGCAATGTTAAATGCTATATTAATTGCCTTACTAAATGCCAGAACAATTGCTACAACACTGTGAATGGTCAGCAGATTCCTACTTATTGATTAAATGTCGCAACGAGCTAAATGGTTAACAGTTATGTAAATTGCCTTGTTTTTGCACTATTAATCGTTATGTTAACCATCATATAAATTGCCTCGCTACTTTTATATTAATTGTTATGTTAATTAACATGATAATCGCCTTGTTAGTGCTATAATACTTGTTATGAAAATAGTCATGCAAACTACCCTGTTATTGCTCAATTAATTGATTATGTTAATCATTATGTTAAATGCCTTGTTAACTGCTGTAATAAATTGTTATGTAACATATATGTAATTACCTTGTTGATTTTCTACAACAATGTTATTAGCTGGCAGTTTCCTCCTCAATGATAATAAACAACTAGTGTGGTTAGTTCAGTCATTATATCTAGACTAATGTTGAGGTTTAACTATTCATAAGTGCTATAGGTAGCATTCCACTTTAAGGATGTTAATGTTGTTATTCAAGTTTATGGTTAGTTGGATTTATAGATATCGCCTAATTGGTAACCCAGACTCGCTAAATTTGAGTCATAATTCATGTTAAGTTTGATGGGTAACTCGTTGACTGATGGAATTTAGACTGGTTAATTGATATGTAATTAACGCTAATTTAAGTCATAGATAACGACCTTTTAGCCTTGATTAATGGTTGTTGTTTAATATTAATTAATGTTTGTACGTGGTTTTGTAAACATTCAATGTGATTGGTTTTTCTCACTGTAAGGGTTCTAGTTACTTGTGTAATTAATTTTGGGTTGTTAGGATGATTATCCTTAGCTTAGTAGGCTTGGTCTACTTGTGTCAGGTGGGATGTAGACACCTTCTTTTTCCTCAGAACAGTCACCATCCCTGAGACCTTAAATGGTCAAAGTCGATGGGAACCTAGGCTTGAGCATTGTTTATGTGTCCTGGAGGTCATAACCATTGCAGGGTAGGACGTGCGGGTAGTCATTCTTATTTTTTGTCGGTTGAATGTCATACATTGCTTCCAGGTGCTTGATGTGATTTTATGTTAGGCCGTTATGTTGTTGTTGCGTGAGTTGCATGCGTTGTGTCGTCGTCGTGTTGCAATGTTGAGTATAATGTCATTATTACCTTCCTACACACACACATGACAAAAAAAATAAAAAATTTAAGGGTGCTTTTACTGGTTGTACATCGTAGGAGTCGTACTAGATGGGGATGTTACATGTGGTATCAGAATGGGTTCGACCCGCGACTTGGGATCGCTACGACTTTCATTGATATGATTTGATTATAATGTTACTAATTGAGTTGACTTGTATTCATGTAGGTAATCATGGTTAGAGGACATCGTGGAGGCAGACGACAGGATGCTAGGGGAGGAGGTGCGATGCCTCCAATAGCATCCATGCCTGAGGGATCTAACCGCCATGGAGACGAGCAGGTTGTCGGACAAGAGAAGATAGTAGTTGGTGATGTGGTCGGAATGATGAGATCTTTTCAGTGCATGTCTGAGGCACTAATCAGCCATTTGGACAAAGATGAGGCTAGGGTGCTGGCACCCGCTGAGGTTTTGCCACGCGCTCCAGTCGGTACTGGTAGCATTCACCATGAACTCAATAAGGTCAAATTTTCCAAGTTCTTTGGTGCCTCGGACAACGCAGCCGTTGAGGCATGGTTGGAGAACATGGCGATGTGCTTTGCACTTCGTGATTATACCTCCAACATGAAGGTCCGTATGGCAGTCTTCCAACTGAAAGGAAGCGCTCTTCTATGGTGGAAGACGCTCCTACCGCAACTGAACATGGTCGTCGAAGACGTTTCATGGGAACTGTTCGAGGAACGGTTCCGAGAGAGATACCTTTCAGAGGAATTCATTGAGCATTAGCTCAATGAGTTCAACGCCTTACGACAGGGCAGTCGTACGGTGCCCGAGTACGAGGCCCGTTTTATGGAGCTTCTCTGGTATGCTCCACACCTTAAAACTGAGAAACTTAAGGTCAACAAGTTCGTGTTCTGCCTTAATGGCGGAATACATGCAAAGGTCAAGATTTTGATGCCTCAAACCTTGCATGATGCCATCCAGAAGGCCCTCATAGCAGAGGAGGAGCTTATCAGCGGGGGTAAGACCAAGACTCTAGCGAGACCAACAGGGTAGGCGTCATTTGGAGCACAACAACATCAGACACCAGCCAGACATATGCCAGGATATCGTGGATGCCAAAGGGGATCCACTTTCACTACACCTCGGTGACCAATGCCTCAACAACGGACACCTTATTGGGGATCACAACATCAGTAGCAGTGTCGACCGCAACAACAGCAGTTTAGGCTTGTTCAGCAGAACAGACTAGGATTCCAGGCCGGTGGGTCGTCATCTTCTACTTCGAGTACTAGGACTACTAGGCCGAGGAAGGGGTGTTGGACATGTGGGGAGACACACTACCGACGTGACTTCCCGATGGAGAGGACTAGAGTGTCCGGATCAGCCGGACCCACTACCGTGGGAGATATGGGCAAGGCCCATCAGATTCATGCAGCGGTGAATAATTGCTAGGCAGAGCATCAGTTGACTATGCTCGAGATGACAGGTACTATTGCTGACCAGACCCTTAGTATTTTGATAGATCCTGGTGCTACCGAGAGTTTCATTTCTGGTGCAGCGCTAAAAAGGATTAAGGTAAAGGAAGTCGAACAAGACGAGTTTAGCTTCGTAGAGATGGTTTCGGGAGCCAAACAGAAGGTTGGAGGAAAGGTTACGGGTTGTATCCTTAACCTGGGAGAGTTTGTCACAAAGGCCAACCTGTACGTCATGATATTAGGATCTTATGATGTTGTAATTGGTATGGACTGGTTGGAATCGCATGAGGCAATACTCAACTGTAATATGAAACGATTGAGCTTGGTTGATGATGAGGGTCAGGGACATGTGATTGTAGGATGAAACCAGGGAGTTTCCCTGAGGTTCATCTCTTCGTTATAGCTACATAAGAGCATGCGCAAGGGGTGCAAGCTTTATGTGATCCTTGCGTTAAACGAGAAGGGATTAACGGAAGGTTTAGAACACCTTCCAGTGGTGAGAGAGTTTGCGGACATATTTCCGGAGGAGTTACATGGGATGCCACCGGACAGGGAATTGGAGTTCACTATAGACTTAAAACTAGGAACTGAACCAATAGCGAGAACGCCTTATCGGATGTCGACCCCGGAATTACAAGAGTTAAGAATGCAAGTAAAAGAATTGTTGGACCTGGGACTGATACGTGCAAGTGTGTCACCGTGGGATGCACCTGTTATTTTCATTCAAAAGAAGGATGGGTCATGGAGGCTCTACATTGACTACCATAAATTGAACAAGGCCACGATCAAGAATCAATATCTGTTGCCAAGGATTGATGATCTATTCGATCAAATGAAGGGCGTGACGCTGTTCTCAAAGATCGATTTGCGATTATGGTATCACCAGTTATGGATTAAGGAAGTTGACTTCCATAAGACCGCCTTTAAGACAAGGTTTGGACATTACGAGTTTACTATTTTGCAGTTTGGACTGACAAACGCCCCAAGGGTATTTATGAGTTTGATGAATGGTGTGTTCCGCAAGTACTTGGACAAGTTCATCTAAGTATTCATTGACGATATTTTGATTTACTCTCGGATGATGGAGGAGCATGACGAGAACTTGCACTTGGTACTATAGTGTCTGCAAGAGCACAAATTGTATGGGAAGTTATCCAAATGCTCATTTTATCAATCGAAGATCCACTACTTAGGGCATGCCATCTCTGGTGAAGGTATCGCTGTGGATCCAATGAAGGTCAAGGCCATTATGGAATGGCCTGCGTCGACGAATGTCCCGGAAGTGTGTAGCTTCATGGGTTTAGCAGGATACTATCGACGATTCGTCAAGGGGTTTTCGAAGATAGAAAATACAATCACAGAATTGCAGAAGAAAAACAAGAAGTTTGTTTGGACTGAGAAATGCGCGGAAGCATTTCATAGGCTCAAGGAGTTGTTGACAACAACACTGATACTAAAGGTCCCTAACATGGACGCGGACTTCTTGGTATGCACCGATGCATCCAAGGAAGGCTTAGGCAGAGTCTTGATGCAAGACGGACGAGTGATCGCTTACATCTCGAGGAAACTAAGAAGGCATGAGGAGAACTACGCGACACACAATTTGGAGTTGTTAGCCATTGTATATGCCTTGAAGGTTTGGAGACACTACCTTGTTGGACGAAAATTTGAACTAAAGACTGACCATTGTGGACTACAACACATATTTACGCAAAGCAACCTGAACGCGCGACAACGATGTTGGTCAGAATTTCTTAGCGAGTACAACTTTGAGATTACTTACATAAAAGGAATAGTGAACCGAGTGGTGGATGCATTGAGTCAGAGACCATGCATCTTTTCGGTGCTTCCTCTTCAGACCAATCTGTGTGAAAATATTCTAACTTTACAGTGTAATGATGACTGGTACAAAGAGGTCGAGGGTTTTATAGGACAAACCACAATGATGGTACCACGATTTGAAGGATTTTGGTTTGATAGTGATGGATTATTGAGGTTTAAAAATCGGATCTATGTACCACTGAACGACGAGTTGAGGATGTTGATCCTAAGTGAGGCTCATAGAGCAGTTTACATGGCTCACCCGAAAGTCACGAAGATGAAGGCAAACTTTAAACCCTTATTCTTCTAGAAGGGAATGAAGGCCAACATAGTCAACTATGTGGCAAGATGTCTAGAATGTCAATATGTAAAGGCTGAACATAGACACCTAGCAGGATTGATACAACCACACACTATTCCAAAATCAAAATGGGAGGTTATTTTGATGGATTTTTTTATTGGATTTCCACTAATGGCAAGGAGACATGACTAGATTTTCATAGTAGTAGACACTCTGATGAAGAGTGCTCACTTTATTCCTGTGCGTACGACGTATCAAGTACCTGACATAGATAGAGTTTTCATCAGTGAGATTGTGAGGCTGTATGGCGTGCCTAAGAGGATTATATTTGATCAAGGATCAGTGTTTAGTGGATGATTTTGGACGAGTTTCCAAGAGGCCTTGGGAACCCAACTTAACTTTAGTATTGCGTATCACCCGAAGACTGATGGGCAGACCAAACGAATAAACCAAACCTTGGAGGACATGTTGTGCATATACGTGATGGACCAACAAAAATGTTGGGAATAATTCTTGCCACTAGTGGAGTTCGCTTACAACAACAGTTTCCAGAGCACCATTAAGATGGCGCCTTTTGAGTTTCTTGACGGGCGACTATATCAGATGCCTTTGAGTTGGGATCGGCTTGAGGATAGGGTCCTTGTGGGACCAGAAGCGATCCAAGAAATGGAAGAGAAAATGAAAACAATAAGACAAAGGATTAAAGAAGCTCAGGATAGACAGAAGAGTTATGCCGATGTGCACCGTGTTGACCGTAGTTATGAGGTCGACGATCAAGTATTCTTGCAATTTAAACCACATAAAAGTTCAATCAAGTTTGGGAAGGGAGCTAAACTCTCTCCTAGGTTCATGGGACCTTTCGAGATTGTGGAGAGAAAGGGGCACATGGCCTATCGACTAGCCTTGCCTGATTCCTTGAGGCGCATGCACGATGTTTTTCATGTATCTGTTTTGAGACATTATATTAGTGATCCTACACATATTATTGACATGAGTTCCTTGTAGGTGACGGCCGAGGGGGCGCTCACAACTGAGCTGATCCACATTTTGGATCATTGCGTTCAATAGCTACGACATTGAACGATAGAGAAGGTCAAGGTCTAGTGGGACAATTATAGTCTGCACTCGACGACCTGGGAGGATGCATATGATATGTGCCAACAGTTTCCATTTTTGTTTGATATATAGACATATGATACTGTAATACACTTTATTTCAACATTTATACTGTGAAACTTCGGGATGAAGTTTAGACCAAGAGGGGGTGTATGTAACATCCCGCTCTGGCGCACTGAGCGAACTTATTCTTGAGGACAATTGCTCGCAAGTGATCCGGATTACTATGCTATTAAAACTTTTGATTTTGATTATGAGGCGTTATGGGTTGATGACATGTTGTTTTACTGCATTGACATAGACAGGTGCTATTGACTTGGTTTACTGAGTGTGTAGGATTTTGAACCTCAAGGATGCAGAGGCATCGATGGAACTCCTTGGACTCTGGATCGAGTCAGGGAGTGTACCATTGGGGTTTGATTGTTTTACTATGATATTAGTGCATCTGATTAGATGATATGATATGGATATGTTCTGACATGATTTTTTGATGATGCAGGCTGACGATAGCTTGCCAACCAGACTCACATGTGGAGTAAAGGGGTCATGCACGAATACTAGAGATGTTGAGGGAGAGGTGTGGACAACAGCCCTGCCACAACCTACTAGCACTCTCGCCGTGGCTCGAACTGTAGGTTAATGTTTACCTAGTTCGAGAGGACCCACGATGCCATGAGGGCAGACTGTGATAGTCACTCACGATGATTTTATGTGGCGCATAATAAGGCGGGGGCCTTATTACTTAGAGGCCCTTAGTCTCCCACAAGTTCACCTGGAAGAGTATTGACTCTAGGGGTTATTGATGTCTACCAAGTCAGTTAAGAGGTGAGTGGCACCCTTGGAGCACGTAGTGCATCCTGAAGGGCACGTCGCGCAAGGGAAATAGATTAAGGCAAGTGGCACCCTTGGATCACCTAGTGCATCCTGAAGGGAACGTCACGTTGTTGATGATAAAGGAATGAACCTAGATGGCCTTAGGACGAATAACGTGTTAATAAATTTTTAAAACAAATTCCCTAATTAAATGTCACCCTGTACGAAAATTTAATGTTTAAGTCTAAACTGTTCTAGTGGTAAAATTTTATCTCTCTATAAAAAAAAATATCAATAATAATAATAAAAATAAAAACCACATAAATAATAATTATGACCTTCGTTAAATCTTGTAACATAAATGGAATAAGAAATTTAATTCATTCATTAAAAAAAATAAAATTTGTTGGAATAAAATTTAAAAGAAAAAGGGGAATTAATGGTTTTATTATTTTGATAATTTTAAAATACTAATTAAATGAGAAAAGGGAAAAATAGTTAATTTTCACACCTTCCTTTTTGAGTTCTAATTAAAAAGGGGAAAGAGGGAAAATCTAAAAAATTAGGAAACTAGGAAAAGAGGTAACATAAAAAGGGAAAAAGGGGAACATAAGGGAAAAAATGGAAAGTCAAACTTAGAAAAAGTATATACCATTTAAGAGCTTTCTAATTTAAACTGAACTAGGAATTTAATAATAGGGAAAGCCATTAAAACCTGTAAGAGAATTTGGGGACACCTAGGAGTGATTCTAGGAGTAGCTCTAGGTGGGTGAGGGAAATAAAGATAATTAATCAATTAAAGAAATTAAATTATGGAGGAATGTAGGGGATGGGGGACACTTGTACAGAGAGGAATTTTTAGGAATTTATTTTTAAAACTTTATTGAAATGAGATTTTAGGAAAGAAAGGAAGTTCGAAACTCTATATAATGAAGGAAGGAGAAGGATGAAGGATTTGCTTATGTTTGCGTAACGTTACGCTGCAAAAATATCTACTTAACTGACTTAACTTGTGGGAGTTGGGATACCCAGCTCGGTGAGGAGTGGTAGCTCGGCCTTGCAAGGCAAGCTGGGAGCTAGTCAAAATCTCTAGATAGTGAGTGTGTGGCCCCTTTGCGGCTCGGGGAGCTAAGGGAGAAGAAGAGTAGCATTGGCTGGGAGGTACCGGTGAAGTCTTGATGGTCGACGAGCGGGAGTTGCACGAAGCATGCGGGACGTCATTCATAATGGTATGATCTCTTCATTTTTGTATGGTAGAATGTATTAGGACTTATGCTTGGATCTCCTTATTTAATGGAAAAGTAAAATGATGTTTTTTTTTTAAAATTGGTGATTGAAACTTTCCTTAGCCTAGCTCGATGGTTATTGACTCCCATGGCCTTCATTTTCCCACGTGTCTTGACCACCTTGTTGCATTGATTGTGACCTTCGTGGTTGTTTATCCTTCATCCCTAGCTCACCAGTCCTCGCCTGAGCATTCGGCCAGGAGCCTGATCTATGGTCGTTGCCTTAGATTTAAAAGACCTATGGATCTCAATGCCCTTTTTTTCTGTGCGAGGATGATGAGCGAAGGATGAACCTGTTAGTCGACTACCCTCGATGTTTGTCCCTATCTGATTGTTGATTCCGCCATCTGGCAACGACCTTTGTGGGTGGATTATCTTGTGTCCTGGTTGGTTTTCTCTATGCTTTGATTGATAGAAACTCTGACAATCATTCCGTGACCTTTCCCATCAGATCCTTGTGTTCTCTTACTATTGTCTGCATTGTATCGGGGTTATAGCATTGGAAGCACGAATTGATTTTCGGTCGAAATTTTTTTGGGTATTTTGGAAATGAAAAAAAAACAAATTGATTTCAGGTCTGCATTTTTATAATGGTATCCTGGAAATGGAAAAACGTTCTTATTTGTTATTCCTGTCTGCATTGTATTGGTACTTTGGCAATGGGAAGAACGTTTGATTTCCTATATTCATTTTATATTGGTGTCCAGGAGATGAAAAACGTTTTTGTATTCTTGTCTGCATTGTATTGGTACTCTGGTAATGGGAAGAACGTTTGATTTCCTATTTTCATTTTATATTGGTGTTCGGGAGATTAAAAACGTTTTTTTTGTATTCCTATCTGCGTGGCATTGGTATCCTGGCAATGGAAAATGAATTCATTTCCATGTTTGCAATTTTCCAACGTTTTTCCCTTTTAAATGATGTTGACAACATGGAGTTCCTTCTGGTGCATTTTGGGCACATCATTCTACATATTTTAATTATGGATAGCCATGAATTCCCTTCTGGTGTGTCCCTGTACATGTTTTTCCCTTTTAAAATGAGACTATGATAGCTAATTAATTACCCATGATTTTCCCATTCAAAACATGGCTAAGATTGTGGTTAAATGCTCACGAATTGCCATTCAAAATGTGACTGAGACCATTTTTTAATGCTCACGATTTTACCATTCAAAACATGTCTGAGATCATTGTTTAAATGCTCACATTTTCCATTCAAAACATGTTTGAGATCATTGTTTAAATGATCACGTTTTGCCATTCAAAACATGTTTGAGACCATTGTTTAATGCCCAAATTATTGCCTTTAAAAGTTGACTTTGATTACTGTTTAAATACCCATGATTTTTCCTTTAGAATGTTGCCGGAGCTTGCTGTAATTACCCACGATTTTTCCTTTAGAATGTTGCTAGAGCTTGCTGTAATTACCCATGATTTTTGCCTTTAGAATATTGACTGAGCTTGCTGGAATGACCACGAATTTACCAGAACCATTGATAGAGTTAATTGGATTGTTAATTGCAATGTTAAATGCTATATTAATTGCCTTACTAAATGCCAGAACAATTGCTACAACACTGTGAATGGTCAACAGATTCCTACTTATTGATTAAATGCCGCAGCGAGTTAAATGGTTAACAGTGATGTAAATTGCCTTGTTTTTGCGCTATTAATCGTTATGTTAACCGTCATATAAATTTCCTTGCTACTGTTATATTAATTGTTATGTTAATTAACATGATAATTGCCTTGTTAGTGCTATAATACTTGTTATGAAAATAGTCATGCAAACTACCCTGTTATTGCTCAATTAATTGATTATGTTAATCATTATGTTAAATGCCTTGTTAACTGCTGTAATAAATTGTTATGTAATAGATATGTAAATACCTTGTTGATTTG
>JASDQU011179161.1:6486-19106 GCA_032191745.1 Picea mariana | reverse complement strand
ACTTGATTACTGGTCATTAATGTATACCGTTAACAAGTGCGAGGGAAATCACCAATGGTGACAATGATTCCCAAGGTGCCCTAGTACATTCCAAAGAATGTGAAAAAATGAGCTAAATTCAAACACTCGTGGAATCATTGGATCATAGGTCAATGATGTAAATCTACTGTTGAAAGCAAGGAGGCCTTCCATTGAGGCATGCAGGTCCCATAGGTACTAATTTGTTTCCAAGTCTAATTCTTGAATAACGTGTTGAAGTCGACATGAATAGACTTGTCGAAGGAGGGTCATGATGTTTCCCCCATCATCGACATGAAACCGACACATGAAAGTGATGTAAGATGATAGCTTAAATGAGTGTGGACATACACAAAGATGAAAGCTGGTAATACTACATAGTGGTTGGTTTGAAGTGAAACTTCCCTTGAACATTGTGAGGCATGACAACTGACTTGGAAGCATTGACTCGATGAGTACCAAGAACATAATGTGGTGATAATAAGAGAACTCTTCAACTGGAATGAAAAAGTATAACTACACATAGAATTGGTATGATTCAGAGACAAGAGGATTAACCAACTATAAGACGAGACACAAACAAGTGCCATGTTCAAGGGAGATAACAAATGACTACCATAATTTTTTCCAAAAACTTGACCCACTTCCCTCAATTTCCCCCCCACCATGATTGGCGAGGACATCTTTGTTTTTTTAATGAGCTTGAGGAGGATAACAGATGCTCGGTATAGCTCATCTTCGATGAGTCTCTCGTCATATATTTAACGAACCTGAAGAAGGAGGGGTTCGATCCCATATGGGTCCTTCAATGCATGTTTTATGAGTCCAAAGAAGGAAAAATCGATGGTCTTTTCATGTTTAGAGAGTCTAAAAAAATCTTAAAGATGACTCCATGGATGTTATTTTTCGTAAATTTAGTCCCCCAAGCTCGAAAAAGTGTAAAACAATATAAGGGAGAACTCTTCTAGGCACGATTTACTAGAGTATACCTATTTCGTAGTTAGTCTTACGAGGCCGAAAAAGGGGTAAACTACCTCTCGAAAGATGACTCTTCATTGTTTAACATGCTCAAGGAACATTGAAGTATGCTCGTAGTCTGCTTCATTTTTTAACGAGATTGAAATAGAGAATGAAACTATGATTGAAGTTGATTTAATTTGTTAGCGGGATTGAAAACGAGAATAAACTATGCTCGGTGTAATACCCATGAATGGGCCTCTTCCCAACATGATGTTCAGAGGTTGGTACATTGATTGATACCTATTGGCAGGTTTTTTCCCAACATAGTGTTCAGAGGTTGGTACTTTTCCTCCAACATTGTCATAAGAAGTTGGCAGTTTAACTTCAATATGATGCCCAAAGGTTGGAGACATTCCCCCCAAGATTTAGTTCATCCTTCAACTTTTCTTCTGCACTCGCGTAGACTCCTGGTTACTAATAGAGATAGATTCTCTAGAGAGGGAGGACAAAAGAGGATCAATGGAGATAGGCATAGGAAGGGANTGTGGAATACTAAGTGACATGATGTCACCTAGTGTTTCAGTGGTAGATGGGCTAGGTACTACCCAAGGATCAAACGATTCATAGGATTGTCGTACCATAGCCGTAATCATGTTTATTGTGGCAACCTAATGTGGGGATTTAGGGGGAGGTAAGGGGAAAACTCCCATGAGTGAGGAATATTTGAGGAGACCTACCCCCATACTCTTGTACTGAAGATTAGATTGTCCTAGGAAAGGGATGTTATTCAACGGGGAACTATGGAGATCCAGAGTGCAATAATCAAGTTGGTCAACAATCACAATTTTCCCTTGATGGGGAAATTGTAAAATGATAAAAATTGAAGAAGAGACGACAATCATCACATAGAACCAACTACGACCAAGCAATAAATTATAATCTAGGGGTGCATCAACCACTTCAATGTCGATAGAAACAAATTTTCCCTTTAATTCCAAAGCGAAATATTTCAATAGTCCACAAGTTTGGAAACCATGTCCATCAAATACCTTAATGGTGGTAGGATACTGGTTAGTTCAAGAGAACCAATGACTCTCCAATTGGACAAAGACATGACATATGTGGAAGCTCCTTCATCCAAAACAATGCGATGGATGTTCTTCACACCAACCATAGATTGTATTTTGAATGTCAGATGGTGAGAGAGCCTCAGTTTAAAATAGTCCATATTAAACATAATCATATTTGGTGCCTCTAGATCCACAACTTCAATGGTTGATAACAGGGTTCTATGTTGACTTGGATAGCTTTGTAGAAATTCAAGCGTCGACATAGCACAAGGTGCTTGCACCAAATATTCAATAACGTTGTATTTTTTAGCAGCACGAGCACTTGGATTGAAAATCGGCTTTCGAATTGTGCCCTTAGGAGGGCACAACACCGATTCAAAAACAAGATTCTCAATATGAAGAGGGTTGGAATATGGAGGAGTGGAAGTGGAGGGCTTATAAGTAACACCTCCATTGGCATGATTATCTAGAGGAGTGTCATAAGTCTTTTCTCTGGTCATTATCCTAACCATATCCTTACACATAAAGACTTGAGCAACACTTGAGAAAGCATCCCCATGGTGGGAATGACCTGTGTTTCCCCCTTGTGGAGGGGAAAGGTTTTTCCCAACCATTTGTTGCTGATGAGTTGGGAAAGGGTCAGTTAACATTGCAGGTTGGGAGGTACGTTTAATAAATTTAACAACTTCCTCACAATGAGGGAAATCTTTCATGTAGTGGTCCCCCATACAAATCATGCAAGGAATCTTAACTTTCCTTTTCGGTTGGTTATCAACAATTTTCATACTGTCCTGTTGGTTAGAATATTTCTTGGGTTTACCCTTGTTTTTATTCTTACCTCCAGGTTGCTGAGATGAATTGGATTAAAGGGCATTCATCTCTGAATTTTGTGTAGGAGAGGGAGTAGTTTTGGTGTTGGTAACGAAACCCACAACTCCGTCAACATGGGGTTATGGAGCAGGTCTTGATGGATCATTCGACGGGGAGGAGCATGAGGGATTAGATCATAAAGTTTTCCAAACTGGGAATATACCACGTCCAAGTATTGAGCACGACTAGTGGCTTACTCCTCAATGACAACACCTCTCATGGCAACATCTCTAGTGATGGGTGGAAAAAATGACTTGGTAAACCAATCAACCAAGAGTTGATAAGGAATGGTAGATTTAATTAACCACCACCACCTCCTTCACTCATGAATATGATAAAAAATGTGAGTGGAAGTGGATTTCTTAAGCGAAGTCAAAATCTTTGTACTGGTTTCATAGCGAATCGACAACTAGAAATGTGTCAAAAAATCCATAACTAAAGAGTTAAAGTCACCAAAGGAGTGTCACGCCACTTCCAGGAGATACACTCCCGGTTTCAAAAGTTTTTTCTTCGACCAATCCTTTGTAAGAAGGGTCATGTTGAGGTTCCTAAACTTCAAGATCCAAACCTTGCATTCTGCGACATATTCGAAGCCCTTGATCGACCATGGTGAAAGTAAAATGACAATCCTTAAGGCCAACTATGAACTCTGAAATCACACACCCCTAAAAGAGATATATAGGTAATCAACCAAGCAATAGTAGATAGAAGTATTTTCCGAAGATGAGATGTCAAGACGTTAGTGAAGATATGTGAAGTATTTACCCCAACCTCCACGTAACAACCCTTCTCGATGCAAGCAATCCTCACTTTGCAGGGTCACCCTCCAAGGGTATTGGAAGTGTGATATGACATCTTCCCCAGGTACCATGGGAATCCCCACATAGTCGCCTCTATAGATACCTAGGAAAGTCCACTAAGGTTACCAACTCACAGTCAGCCTCAAGGGGGGTATAATTGATAGTCGAGACCGAACGTATGGGAAGGATATAAAAGTTCAAAATTCTTCAAGAGAACTGAAGACAAGTAGACCAGTAGGACTCCCGAGGACCCCGAATGGATTTAGGATTCACGAAGCATCGAGGCCAATGAAACCAATAGTTTCTCAAGAAAAAACCCCAATATACACTCTTTCTGCTACAATTGGTCAAGCTTTGGAGGGGTAATCTCTGTTGCTCTTTTACACATGAACTCATGTTTAGCCCCTATGTTAGAGAGGGTTCCTTGCTATTCCTATACGACAGTTGGATTTGATCACTATTTAGTGTTCTACTGTCTGGTTTAGTAATCTTGGACAATTTACTAACTTTTCCTAGTCCAAAGATTCTAACCCTATGCTACTGTTGGTGTACTATGAAAAAAAAAATGTCTAGTTGTTTTTATTAGCGCACTGGCTGATTTTAATGGCTTTGCTACTCAAGAAGGTCCACAGAGATGAAACTAATGATGTGTGAGACTCGATTTCAATAGAATGCAAAAATAATGAAATGCAAAATTTTCTTTTCCATGAATTCTGTCTACGAGAAGGAGAAGAGTTATTTTCTTCTTAACAAGGACTCACTATAATTAAACTTTCACTTAAATTCCAAACTATCCAATCGATGTTTCTGAAGTCCCAAATGAAGACAAGATTAACTTTAAAACATGTGTCAAAATAAAACCCCAAAATGCTGATTGAAAAACCTTTCGTTTTCTTTCCTTTAAAGTTTCCAAATTATATGAAAAAATTCAAAATGTAATCTCTTTTCTATGCACTTTCAAAAAGAAAATAAAATATTCAGCGACACTTGCAAAGAATTCCAAACAAAAGAAGATAAAGAAAACAAACATGTAATCAAATGGACAAGACTGAAAATAACCTAACAAAGATGCTTTCAACTCTTGTCTTTTGCAAACAAGAAATCTAAACTTTCTAATGTTCACAAAACAAATAAAAATTCAATCAAAGAAATCTCTTCTGAAATATGTGAAATCCAATCAATGAACAATTGAAAATCAACATAAAAATGTGATAAGACTAATGAGTTATGAAATCAAATAGGATCAAGGTTAACCTAAGGAAAGAGAACTCAAATAAAATGATTAACATAATGAGTTTCAATTCCTAAATCCAAATCTTAGATTCCAAAAAGAAAAATAAGGCACTTGAAAGTTCTCAGAATCAAGAATTCAAATTGACAATGACATGTACACAAGAAAAAGGATTAAATTAGCCTAAAGTAGACATGCACACTTTGGCGATCTGAAAAGAAATAGAAACTCAAACAAGATAATTATCCTAACTATCTAAGTGCAATCAATTAGAGCCAAGAAGAAGCATAAAAGACTTTAATGCAAATAATTGAGCTAAAATTATGAAAAAACAAAAGCANTAAACTTCAATCTTATCAACAATACAATATATCATTAATGTATTGTCTATGATTGCATTCAATATATCATGAGCATATAAACATAAGCAACATCACATCAACATCATCACATCAAATACACAATACATCAAAATTTACGCGGAAACCCAATTGGGAGAAAACCAGGTATTGCTTTCTTATTATATCAAAGAAATAATTCACTGGAAGAACCAAATTCCCAATTCTCCAACTACAATTGGAAGGAGGCTAAGACCCCCTATTTACAGGCTCCAACCTGAAGGAAGCTACAAATCCTTGTTTTCTCTCACTCCAACTAGAAGGAGGCTACAATCCCCCGATTCTCAGGCTCCAACCTGAAGGAAGCTACAACTACCTGTGTTCTTTAGAACCAATCAGAAGGAGGTTACAACCCCCTTTCCTTGCCCCTTCCCACCACCCTGAAATATAAGTGTAGACCAACTGTCACTACCACAATCATTGCCACTTTCACTTCCACTATCACTGCCATTGTCATTTTCACTGCGACTATCACATCAACCTGTGACCTGCCAACCTGTCATAGTATCCAACTTGTCACTATATTCAACCAGATCCTCTCACATAGATCATATACCAAGGACACCTCTCAATTAGATGTCTGACATCACCAACACATGCCTCTACCAAGAATGTACCAAGATCAACAACATACTATCATAAGATATGTGTCTCAACCATGTACCAAAGCATGTACCAAACCATCAACCACAACCTGTACCACAACAAGTGCAACGACCATGCACCAACACCTGTACCATGTACTTCAACTATCAACCATGTACATCAACACCATACCAAGTATCATATCATGTACCAACAATGTATCTCAACCATATACCATATCATTCAATCATGCCATACACCATATACCATAAGATACTTCAAGCAAGTACCATCAATGGTGTACCTCAAGCAAGTACCAAGATCGCCAAGACATGCACCTCATACATATACCAATGCCTCAACAAGATACCAAAGGAATGACCATCAATATGTAACCAAGATGTACCTCAAACCATGTGCCTCAAGCATGTGTCAACATCCATAAAATGTATACCAAGAGATACCATCAAACATGTGCCATATCACTCATATACCATACAACAAACCATATGCCAAGTATACAAGATGTGACTCTAACAATGTATCATACCATCACTAAGGTGTACCATGCACAATCACTACCACGACATGCCTCAAGCATGTACCATAACAACATAAGCATAAGCACAAAAAATTAACACATAAGCATACCCCTGATCCTGTAGACACCCTGTTGTATCAGATAACAAATGAGTAAACCAACTTGGCATAAACAACCTCGTACAAGCATCACTTCTCAACCTTTCATAAGCCATTTCATAGATCTACAACTTGCTCCTCTACTACCCGTGGATATCCGTGCTTTCCTCCACTACATGCCATGTACATCCCCACCCTGCTGACCTGTAACCTGTGGATTTCTTTGCTTCTCTATTCGTCTATGTTTTCCTTCAATGAACCCTGTGTATGTCTACGCTTCTATGATTCTGCAACTCGTGGATGTCCACGCTCTTCTTTCACTGCAACTCACGGATAACCTCAAGAAAACCCTAGAACAATAAGCTCCACTTCATCCATTTGGATCCTGCACTTTCTCTCTTCACTAAACTTCACTGCCTCAAATATGTCAATAGTACTTGCCCATAAAACTTTAAAACATAGATATTCAATTTTCTTAATAGGTGTTAATAAGCCTCTCCTGAATTCTTATATATACTTTCCAAGTAACTTCCTTTAGGGGTTAGCTTGTAACCGTTTTACCCCTTTTCCTTATTTTAGAGCTAACCCAAACCCTCTTGTTGCAACCACTTTACCCTTAATTAAAGTCTTATTGCAACTACTTTAACTTTAATAAATGACTTGTACCTTCTTGTTGACCTTCTAGGGGATTCTAGATCATTCTTTAGGGTCCTCTAACTTCACAAGGCCATAACTCCTCAATTGTGAGGAACCACGTGGCGTACCACATATTATCAAAAATGACATGACGAGTATTATCCATTTATGAATGTATTACCTGCATTTTCACTACCATTCATGTCATTATTCCTCTATCAACTTTGGGTTCCATAACCACACCTCTTGGACTTTGTGTAGACTTCATCAAACACACCCAACACATCTGTTGACATCAACCACTCTTTTTGACATCAATGAAAAGTAACTCACCATCAACCTTGACCACAACTTTGGGGTATCACAAATGCTCCAAGGGTTGACATCAATGACAACCAACTATCGAAACCAATTGTCCAACAATCAACGCTCCTATAATGAGGCAGACAAAGCATTCAACAAAGATCAATGCTCCCTAGAACACTGACATGGAGCATTGATAAGGGTTTTCAACTCTCTGTGGGCCACTGTGGGGGAGCGTTGATGCCTGGAAGTGTTGGAACAACACCAAATTTTACCCAAAATGATGCAAAAGTGCAGTGCTTGTCTAACTAAGATTCCTAAAGATTGCTAAGGAGAGTGAAATCTTTAGAGAAACATACAAAATCAAGAGTAAAGAAAAAATCAAATAATGGAAACTGAGAAGAACATGGTGTTATCCCCAATGGAGTCGCCAATTTCCTGTTACAAAATATTTCCCCTACTGACAGGTGAAATCTCCCTTGGATATCTAGACCCCTGTTGTCCAAGACAGAAAAAAAATGGACCCTAACATTCCTTTAGATCTATTCTTTATGTCTATAGGTAGAGAAGATAGAATAAAGAAGAGTGACTTACTCCTTTTCAATAATTTTCCTTGCTGATCTTCAATCTTTGGCCTTGTTGTCCAAGCTCCTATCGCGATGGAGAAAGTCTGCAAGGAACAAAACAATGCCTTCTACTTCTACAATATATCATAAGAGAAGGGAAGATCTATCTATATAGACATACATGTATAAACAACATTATGAATAAAATAGGCCAAGTTATGTATTATGAAAACATGGGAACTTACAACCTTGCTGCGCCAATATTCCTCCAAGCTTCCAATCCAGTCCTTGAATGCACTCTAAATATGTTTCTCTTAATATCATAAGTATCATATACACACTTTCTCCTCTCTCCCTTTCACCTTGGAATGCCCTCATTATATAGGTATTTGGAGGCTTAACCACCATGGAGAAAATCACTCACTAGATCCACAAAATTGGGATCTCAAAGATTTTTAGGGAGAAAATATCTCTTAACGATTTTAGGGAGGAAATATCTGTCAAGATCCATCAAATTAGGATATTAGTTTGAGAAAATATCTCAACCATCCATGAGATTCCCAACTTCTCCTTGAGATTAGGAAACTAAATGTGAGGTGGATTCTCACACTAAGTTAATTTCCTTTTTTCAACAAAAATGAATGATACATGTGCACATAGTATTTTGACCTTTATATGATAAATTTCTCCTCCACACTGACTGGGGATTGTGACAAATGTTCTTTCATGGTGTCAAGATTGTGACACTCAATAAAGTGCATGCGACGCTTAGTAAGGTGCATACGACACTTGATAAAGTGCATGCGACACTTAGTAAGGTGCATATGACACTTTACGACACTTAAGGCGTGTGATAGATGTGACACCTAAGTGTGACATTTTGGTGCATAACATAGATTTAATGATCATAACCTTTGTTTTGTCCTTGTTTACAATCATACCTTAACCAGATCATAAGTCCTTTAGGATTCTAAACTACTTACTAAGGTCACAAGGATTCCTTGCCATAAGAAAAATATCATCGGCATAGAGAAGAAGGACGATTACTATACTAGCAAGAGTTGGTCCAACACAACTTGCGGCTTCCAAACAGTCTTCTAACTTGTCATTATAAATGCCAAAAAGGGTAGGGGATAGGGTACAACCTTGATTGATTTCTATATTGCAATTAATTTCTTTTGACCAACCCTAAGTGCTCCTAAAAGTGGCAATAACATTATCATACAACCTTACGTCATCAATTTTCAGACTGGAGGGAATTTTAGCTCTTCTAACATATTCCAAAGTTTGGTCCTAGGTACAATGTCAAAATATTTCCTAAAGTCAATGAAACAACAAAGGAGATTGGTTTTATTGTTGCGACATTCCTCTGCAATGATCCTAAACATGACAAGGTGGTCCACAGTTGAATGATAACCTCTTAAAATGACCTGACCTTTAGCTCTTTTTCTATGGCTTTCTAGACATATGCTTATCTTMTTTTCCAAAATAYTTCCATTTAGCTTGGATAAAATGGGGATAATCACAATGGTCCTATAATTAGAGGGGTTTCTTTCATTCCCACTTTTAAAAATAGGTACAATGAGGATTTGAGTCCAAGGTTTAGGGAAGCCTTGCTTGAATTCTAAATTGAAGAGATTGTGTATGTGAGGGATCAAAATAGGCCCTCCAATTTTTAATAATTCATCTTGGTATCCCTTGATGTCCTTAGCTTTCTCATTTTCAAGTCGCTTAATCCCAAACTTTATGTCTTCTATAGAAACAACATCATCTTATGTAGAAACTTTTGGAATTTTGTCCAGGACATTATGTGATTTGTAAATATTTTTAAGGTAGGAATTACAGTCTATCAGGGGAATTCATATCATTTTGTTTAGTTTTACGAGTCATAATTTACCTACAAAATTTCTTTGTATCTAGCTTATAAAGGTGCAAAAGGTTCTATTTCTTTCTATTTATGTAGTGCCTTTCTTTTTTCTTTTAATTATGGCTTTGTATCTAAAATCTTATCACATTTCAAAGGCTCATTACATGCATCCCGATTGGCTTTTCTAGCAAGTTTACACTCGTTATCATACCAAGGGTTGGCAATTCTATTCTTCTTTTTACACAAAACTTCGATAGAGAATTTTTTTATTGAGCTAGAGATGACTGTTGTAAAATTGTCTTCAATATTGTTTTTATATGATAGAAGATTTCATTTGGTGTTTAAGTCCCTTAAAAATAGATCAAATTTATTTTTGTCAAAAAGTAGATGCCTTTGGTTACCTGAGTTATCTTCAAGGGGGTTTTTGTGCATGGTAAATTTTAGAGTTAGGGTTAAAGGTCTATGATCGGATTCAGGCTCATGGTCATTTAAATGGTCAAAATTTACTATTTGGTTGTAAATAGGGATATCTAATATGACATAGTCCACAACACTACTACCTAACACATGGATACAAGTCATCTAGTTAGATTTCAACCACTTCATTAGACCATTACAAATGATTAGATCTTGGGAACTGCGAAGCTTGATTATCTCAGTACCATATAAATTCTCAGTCAAGTCTTCTGAATTTCTCTTGTAACTATTAGCTAAAACAAGGTCCTCATCTAGCCACATAGGATCAAGGTTGGAATCTTTGCTTAAGATAATAGCTTGATTAATTGCAGTTCTAGAAATCAAGTCTCCTAATAGGAGGATACTACCTTCATTTCTCAAACTGTAAATATCTTGTTCTAAGGTTTTATAGTGACAATTTTTATCTAGATTGTTTTTTGTATAAAAGGTAAAATTAATAAGCACAAAATAACAAATTGCTATATAAATCTTCTTAGCATTGATATTTGAAATCTCCACCCAAATGAACTAATTGAGAGGGTCTTTTTTATGAAGACGAATGTGAGGAGAAATGTTTGTTCCTATGTAACAAGCTATGCCTCCAACCCCTCTACGGAAGGATTTCTTGTTCCATGTTGACCAAAATATAAATCCATCTATGTTAGGGACCTTAGATTCCTCATGCTCCCAAGTTCAACTAGAAATATAATATCAATTTCACTTGGGATGCAACTTAATATAGGCCTTTTTTTCCAAGGAAAGCCTCAACAGTTCTAAGAAATGATATTAAGTGTCTCAATTTCTATTTATTGTTATCCTTTTGGGCTCTATCCCTAATAATAACTTTCGGTTCCTACTTATTGCCCATTTTCCTTCCTTTCTGGTTTCCTTTACCTTTTGAACCTCCTTTCTTAATTTAGCTTGCTCTTCTGGAATGAGGTATTCATTTAAAAATATTCCATACCCTTTTAAGCTCAGAGTTTTACTAAGTATGTCATATTTATGGGCATTAGAGCTTACCATAACCCAAATCAACCTATCTTTATTTTCAATTAGCTTGCCCAACCTTTTTGCTTCTAGAAGACCGATTGTTTCAATTTTTGATTTAATTTTTAACTCCTCCTTGACTATTGCTAATGTGTCCTCATCTTTTTGTTCTTTTATACAAAAAATTATGAGGTTCAGGGCTCTTTTGTTATGCTCGTGGTCTAACTCTACGAGCTTATTCATTTCCTCTTTGATAGGTTTGATATCTAATTTGTGTTCCATGCTATTTAGGGCCAAATTATTAATTATATTGTCTTCTAGCTCTTTAATCTTGTCCCTAAGATTTCTATTTTCATCCACTTCTTCTTCCTTCGTTGATTTTTTTTGTTCTTGGTTGGTTTTTTCTATTTTTTGTAATCTAGCCTCCATTTTGTGTAGCTGAGTCTCAAACCCTAATAATTTATTGTCCATCTTTCTCGAAATATTATCTTCGAAGGATCTAAATTTATTATCAAGCATTGCCACTAACTCACTTTGAAGCATTGCTACTAATTCACTTTGAATTTTGGCTTCTCTCTCTTCTCTATGTTTTTCTACTGTTTCTATAAATCATTATGCAAACATTTTTCTATTGATTCTATAGATTCATTCAAACATTTTTCTATTGAGTTTATGGATTCATTCAAACTATCCAGGGTTACTTTGTTAAGCCTTCCTCTATTAGATTTAGGTATTAACAATGAATTACTCATATTGAAAAGAAAAGTAAATAAGTAAGAAACTTGTGCACCTGATTCACAGAAGGGTTTGAATAGTCACTAAGAGAGTTACTGTAGATTAGATTTACTGCAAACCAGATTCATTGTAGACCCAGAGATAAATATTCACACAGTAGCACCACAAAGATGATATTCACCACTATAGAGATAATGTTTACTCCAGAGATATATTCATTGCGTTAATTCACTACAGAGATAATATTCATCACCATGTGTATTCACTGCAGAGATAATATTCATCATAATTATATATATAGTATTTTTTTAGGCCAACTCTTACTCTACACATTTGTTAAGTCATTATGGAATCTTGAGTAGGTGACTTTGGTGCTAATATGCATATATGAAAACTTATTTGATTGAGGGGATCACATTAGTAAGTCCCTTGACATAGGATCAAGAAAATTAAAATTAACTCAATAGACACCTCCTCCCTTGAAGTATAGTGTGAAGTA
>JASDQU011179160.1:14009-27913 GCA_032191745.1 Picea mariana | reverse complement strand
TCACTCTCCCGTGTGTCACAGTCCTCTTGTCACTCATTACTCACTCTATCAACATGATAGATATAAGCATATAAAAAAATGCAATTTCTTCTTTTATGTTATTAATATCAGAGACGGATCACTGAAAATATGAACAACAATCAATTTAATTGCAATCCTAGCTTCTCAACAAAAGTAACAGATAGTAAGAATAATTAACTTGTTTACTCATATGGTTTTCAATTGACTGCTCTTTAAAATTCCTAACAAATTGTTGATTATGAATAAACAATCTAAAGCCATACCCATCACACGGTTGGTCAAACATAACATTATATAAATGAATCATAATCAAATGGGGCATCATAGAAAATGTTTGGCTTTCATATACAGATAAATGTATATATTCAATTTAGGAACTGTAAGTCCAATTTCATATTTAAAAAACTTAATTTCTTTAAAAATTGAAAAAAAGTGTAAAAGTATTGTACTGTTTGTACTTAATGTTAACTCTATATCTTTATGAGATATATAACATAGACCTATGAAAATACCCAAAATAAATATAATATACCCGGCACCCCGCAAAGTTCTGTTAAATGTCTTTATTTAAAATTATAAAGATAAAAGCATGAGTTTACTTTTCTAACTCCGAGTGCGAATTGTCGGTGAACTCGCCTGCGTTATACCAAACTCGTCTGCAATATGGTTATACCTCCATGCAATTTCAAAAGGATAAAATTTCGTGACACAATGAAACTTAGCCCGGGCCAGGTGGGAATAGAATTGAATTTATAATATTATAAGGAGAACACCCAAATTTAAAAATTCGTTACAATTCGAAATGAAAACACGGAGTCTCGCAGTTTCATAAATTTTGAAATTTTGCTGGGTAGACAATCAACCCATATACTACAAATTAGGTACGTGCTGCCCAACTGTTCTGGTATTTATTTACATAGACAGTTCAACAACCAAATAAAATGTGGAGTCCAATCTAACACTATATATATAACCCACTCTTCCTGCAGAAACAACAGAGTTAGACACATAAACATTGTCTGTGTAATCTAATATCTTCAACGATCATGGCGTCCATTAGAATTCCTGTAAAGTCAATTACTGTCCTAGGTTTTCTCTTAAGCTACTTAGCTTTGGCTGGTGCAACTGCATATGCAGGCCAAGCGAAGACGTCATCTGTCGTGGTTGTCGGCAAAGTGTTCTGTGATACATGTCTGGAGCACAGGCTTTCTGTAAATGGCTACGTTATATCAGGTATTATATCATGTCATTGTAATATTTGTTTTATTGTCTATAATATATACATGATAAATGTATTGATCATGCAAAGTTCCTCTATCGTTGTAATGAACACAGGTGCTTCGATAGCTGTGGAATGTGGCGTCAACAGGAAGATGATGACCATATCCGTTCCGGGAGAGACGGACGAAAATGGAGAATTCAAGGTGGAAATTCCATCCAATATTTTTCAGTCGGATGATCAATTGAACAATTGTTTTGCGAGGCCTCGCAGCAGCCCTGACGACTCATGCAGGATTCCCACAACATCTGCACCATCAGAGCTTATGCTAGAGTCAGCTTCCAATGGAGTTGTCACGTACAGTGCAGGTTCCTTCAGCTACCGGCATGAAACCGTTCCTCCGTCGTGTTACAGTCAAGATTTCTTGACAATGATAAAGCATCGAGCAATGGCCGAGGATGTTGATCAATCTTCCAAAGCAAGCCAACAAACGCCCACAATTCCTTCGTTGCCCCAGTTTTCACCTGCTACCCTTCCCAGTATTCCCCCTTTTCCCAAGATCAGTATTCTTCCAGTGCCCAGTGTTCCTTCTCTCCCCAGAACGCCTCTGCTGCCCAGTGTTCCTCCTCTCCCCAAAATCTCTCCCCTGCCCAGTGCTTCTCCTCTCCCCAAAATCTCTCCTCTGCCTCAGTCCAGTGTACCTCCTCTCCCCAAACCTCCTCTGCTGACCAACTTTCCTCCTCTCCCCAAAATCTCTCCGCTACCTCAGTTAAGTGTGCCTCCTCTCCCCAAAATCTCTCCGCTACCTCAGTCCAGTCTACCTCCTCTCCCCAAAACTCCTCTGATGCCCAGTTCTCCTCCTCTCCCCAAAATCTCTCCGTTGCCTCAGTTAACTGTACCTCCTCTCCCCAAAACTCCTCTGCTGCCCAGTGTTCCTCCTCTGCCCAAAATCTCTCCGCTACCCAGTGCTCCTCCTCTCCCCAAAATCTCTCCGTTGCCTCAGTTCAGTGTACCTCCTCTCCCAAAAATTCCTCCTCTGCCTCAGTTCAGTTTCCCTCCATTTCCAAAACCAACCATTCCTGCCTCCCCTCCTTTCCCACAAATTCCAAACTTCCAATCCCCACCGATTCCATTTCTCCCCCCACCACCTCCTAGTCACTAGAGGATCCCTTTATTTTTCAGGTCATCGCGGTACTCTTTGATTTATAGCCATTGTTTGTATTGTTGGATGGTGCTTATACATTCTTCGTTCTTTGTTATGGATAAAGGTCTGGTTTCAGGCGTCCGTTCGGCTCTGAGCTTTTCACAGATAGTAGTTGTTTAAAATGCATTTGTATGAGAGATGTTTTTTTTATGTTTGGCAATAAAGTCATTTGTATGAGAGATGCTTTGTGTGTGAAAAGAATATAACTCAAATAGGCTTCACTACTCATAACAAGTCATGACACAAGGAGAATAACATTTAAAGAACCAGCCTCAAACTAGAAGTGCAATGAAAGGATAGGATGATCCCCAAGTAATTGTGTCAAGTATATATTGAATAATGAATCTATGTTGTACACACCCAATGTTACTAGAAACCAAATCGTTGCATGGGATTGCAGTCGATGATGTTGATGACTAGTTAGGATGTCACCATAAATGGTTGTGTCCTTAATATGAGAATCCATTGGTGCATTTGCTCTATTCAATATTGTGGTGTTTGTGGGAAGAAACATTGGATTGGCTAGAGTATGGAAATTGGGTATCCCAATTGCGCTTGGAATTTGACTATTGCATGGATAGTGCGAATGGTTATAGGCTTGAATTGGTGACAATAGCATCAGTACAAGTGCTCTAGCTCTAGTTATAGATATGAATGTGTTGTATGATAATATTTCAATTAACTAAAAGATTACACACCTCTTTGAAAGGTAGAGCTAGATACCAACAAAGATGTTGGTGACAATGAAATCTCCAATAAAGATGTTGGTGACAATGAAATCTTCAATAGCTAGATGTCAACAAAGATGTTGGTGACAATGAAATCTCCAATAGTGTTTCGGTAATGCTCAAGCTTTTGGTAGAATGTATAGAGGGTGTGACTTGAGCCATGCAAAATTGGCTAAGAGCGCATTGAGCATGAGTGCAAGATTGACAATAAGAGTGCAAGATTGACAATTGGGTGTGAAATGTGTTAAAGTGATGTGACTTAGATGTTGTTCCTCCATTGTTAAAGTCTAGAAGATAGTTCTAGGTGACTAGAGTAGGCTATTAAGAATAGCATTCATGACATCTCCCACCTAGTGTGATATATTAATAGGTTGGGAATCTACTATAAAAGATTGAGGGATTAATCCTACAAGCTTGTGTAATTGGGTCGGGTCATGGATGCTAGAAACTATGGTAGCTATATCTTTTGTAGAGTCTTTTGGTGATGATAGGAATGTTAATCTATGTATTGTTTCTCAAACAAGTCACGATGATTTGAATTTATGAATTGATTTTGGTGTATTCATGTATATAATCTACCAAAAGTGGTGTTGTACTGAATGTGAAAGGATCATTATTTAAAAAAAAGTGACTAAATTAATATCTCATTGGTAGCTAGGGTGTTGAATTAAATTGCATGCGAAGGGAGTCCTTTGGAAGTATGGTTATTAGCATTAGAAGTCCCCATTGAAAGTTCATCATAGTGTACCACATTGGGTCCTATGGTTTAACCTACAATATGAATGATTGTTGAAGATTTGTGTGGAATGTTGGTGGCAACCCAAGTGGATACAGAGTAAAAAAATATGTTATATGCTAATGATGTGACCATGATGAGGTTTTGACATTATTACGTGATTATGTTGTTCTATAGTGTGCAGAGGAATTATACTCTTTTCCCTATAACATAATGACATTTTAATCACATGTTCATCAAATTGGACAGATAACCAGGTGGATAAAAATACTATCTAAGGGCATTGCATAAGTCATCCCAATAGTAATGTTCTTTGAAATATAATTAGTATAAGTCGCTTCCTTTAACATTATGTATATTTCAAGAGATTTTGATTTATAATAGAACCAAACTTGAGCTAGATGGTTGCTGGAGAGGAGAAAAGACTTAACTTAGGTAATGTTAGAGCAAGTTGGAAAATACATAATTAGATTATGTATCCATGAATACAATAGTTCAATATGAATTTGGCCTCAATATTTAGGTAATGAGATGCGCATGTCTAGTTGAAAAACTAAAGTCTTAGGTTTATAATGTATGTCATTAGTGATAGCACTAACTAGTTCTTGGACAATGTTAGATGGAGGTGAATTTTCATCATTTGAAGAGGAGTGTCTTTGTGGAGGGAATATTTAGAGAGAGATGTTGGAATAAAATGAGTTGTTGGTAGGAGCATAAAAATTGAAGCAAAGATGCCCTAGGGAATTCACCATAGAAGACCTAGGTGGGAGGTTGTAATCCAAAGAACATGATATTAGAAAGAGAGAGTCTAGGTTGGCCTCACAATGAACCCAAATCACTTATATAATTGGGTAGTATGGATAGGTGTTGAGCCAAGAGAACCATATCTACACAATTGCTACCAAGAGCTATTAGGGTGGAGGGAAAATCTCAAAAGGACCCAATGTTGAATAAATTATGGGTGAGTACAAAATGAGTCAACCAAAATGATGTGAAAGAGAAGGCACACATCACAATCTCTAATAATGAATTATGAGAAGAAAGAACCTTAAATATTAAAATTTTCAAAGAGAATAAAACACACTACATGAACCTTAGATATTAAAATTTTCAAAGAGAATGAAGCACACTACATGCTCTAATGACGATCCTAGAAATATATAAAAGAAATAAGAAATTAAAAGAAATTTAGAGTAGATTAATTATCTTGTATTCACATAGAAAGAATATTTCTAAAATTTATGAAGGATACATTTATGATTATTATTTTATAGAGTCATCCCTTAAACCATGCATGCACACAACTTGAATATTGAATGAAATAATAAAATATGCTAATGTGCATAGCTTGAAAGTTGAAAGATGTAACTAGTTAATAACTAATCTAAAAGATATGTTAGAAATATAAAAATGTGTCCTCCAATAACGGTGTGTTGCTAGGGAGACATGTTCCTTAGGATCCATTTCTTTTTGCAACATATGATGTATCCTCAATATTGTTAATGGTATCCTCAAATTAAATATTATTAAATATTAAGAATCAAAATATATATTAGAATACATAAACAAAACTAAAATATGAATTGTGACCATAACAAAACAAAAACACAATAAGAACTCTTCTCACTAAGTTAAAATTAAAATGATCACTAAATAATTTCATTAACTTAAGAATAAAAAAAACTCAATTAAGATGTAATGTGATGATATACAAGGTTGCAATGGGATTAGTAAATGAAACTTCACAATATTTCCCTTTGCAATCCCGATGTATAAATATAATCTTCAAAAGGAACTCTCGCATCATTAGGGTGCACAAGTTCGACCCCAAAAATGCATGTGAATACAATACATCATCCTACAACGAAAATAGAAAATGATTGTATACATAAAAGTACATAACAAACTACAACGAAAATAGAAAATGATTGTATAAATAAAAGTACATAACAATATATATAAATTGAGGGTGTGAAGGGCTTTAAACTTTAGCAAGTATCTTGGCTCAACATTATACATCCCTGAAATGATGGTTCATCCAACCACATGTGTGGCTGAGCACTATATGTCTTTGAAAATTAATAAATTAATAAACAGTTGAAGGGAGTGTTCAATCGTTTATGCTAAATTACACTACAATATTTAGTGTGAAAAGATGGAAGTTTTAGGATAACTAGAGGGTGCATGCTGAAACCTTGAAGCTAAAGAAATAGCTAGTATGTAGTGTCAAAACTAGCGCGAGTTGTTCTTATTTCGAGAAATTATTTGAATATCAAAAGATAAATATAGTATATTAAATATAAAATAAATATAAGGTTAAAGTTGGCACACTACAATGTAATATGTCTCCGAGTCAAAAATTGATAGTGTAGTTGATTGATAGTGTAGTTGAGATAGATAGTCATATAGTAAACACCAAATACTTTAATATGTAGTCAACTATGATTTCATTGGAAAATACGGCTCCACTACAACACAATCTTTAACTTCATGACCAAAAATCATTTATAGAAGGTGCAATGTCATTAACTACAACACCATTTTGGCATGATTCTAGTTCTACTACAAGTATGTGAGCATACATGCATGGCTCACATATGTAATGTTAATGAACGGAGTTAAAATAGCCTTCTCCATTATAACCTCTATATGGATGAAATCTAGTATTAGAGATATAAGGTATCGAATAGGAGGACCAAGACACGTTGGATTGTCTATATGGCTTGTTGAAATTGTGACATTCATCTTGGTTGACTTATGTTGAATTGTTATGTTTTTCAATGATTATGTTGCAATGTAATGCTCCTTAACGGTTAGGTTAGATTGTGGAATTTCTCAATAGTTATTTACTATTGTGATGTTTATCATGGTTGAATTATGTTGCATTGCGATGATCCTCAAGGGTTTTGTCATATTTTTATGTTTCTTAATTGTTATATCACATTATGAGATCGATCTTGGTGGAATTGTGTTGAATTGCAATGTTATCTAAGGGTTATGTTTTTTTTTGATGTTCATGAAATTATATGTTATATTGTGATGTTCCTCAATAGTTATGTAGCATTGCAACATTCATCTTGATTTACTTAAATGTCAAATTTGTATGTTCCTCAATGGTTATGTAACAATGCGATGTTCCTCAAGGGTTAGGTTGGATTGTGACATTCCTCAATGATTAATTCATATTGTGATGTTTATCATGGTTGACTTATGTTAATCATGATTGTCTTCAGTTGACCATGGTTCACTATTGTTGACTATGGTTTACCATGTTGATTATGGTTAGCGATGGTTGATTATGGTTGACCATGTTGATTATGTTTAAACATTGTTTACTATGGTAATGTTGGATTGTKATGTTCATCTTGGTTGAGTTAAGTCAAATTTCTACATTCATCAATGGTTGTGTCACATTGTAATGTCCTTCAAGGGCTATGTCACATTGCAATGTTACTCAAGGTTCATGTTGGATTGTGATGTTACCTAACGATTATGTCACATTATGACATACACCTTTAGTGTGTTGAATCACAATGTTACTCAATGATTAAATTACATTGCAACATTCATCAAGGGATATGTCACCTTATGGAATTATTGAAGGGTTATGCTTCAATGTAATGTTCCTAAATAGTCATGATGCATAATGATATTCATATTAGTCATGTTATATGGAATTTCTACATACCTTAATGGTTGTGTTGAATTGCAACAATCATCGAGGGATACGACACATTTATGATGTTCCTTAATGGCTTTGTTGCATTGTAATTTTCATCTTCGTAGACTTATGTCAAAATGCAATTTTTTTGAAGGGTTTTGTTACATTTCAATGTTCATTAAAGGATATGTTTGATTGCAATGTTTCTTAAAGGGTATGTAGCATTGTGACATTCATCTTGGTTTTCTTATGTCAAATTTCTATGTTCCTTAATGGTTATGTTGCAATGCAATGTTCTTTAATGGTTTGGTTAGATTGTTACAATCCTCAATGGTTATGTTGTATTCCTACATTCCTTTAACATAGTATTGTGGTTTTTGTCATGGTTGACTTATATTAACCATGATTGTCTTTAGTTGGACATGGTTGGTTCACTATGGCCGACTTTTATTTTTTGTGGTTTTACATAGTTCACTATGTTTGACTATGGTTGACTTTAGTTGAATATGCCTGACTTAGGTAGACCATGGTTGCTTATGTTTGACCATGTTGAATATTGTTGGTCATGGTTTACAATGGTTGAATATGGTTATGTCATAATAATTATGTTTTTTGTACATGACTTAAGTTGAATTAATAAATTCATTAATGATTGTGTCGCATCGTGACATCCATGAAAGGTTATGTTGCATTGTGACATTCATCCAAGGTTATGATTAAGAAATTCACCAATTCCTATGTCACTTTGTGACATTTAGATTATTTGACGTATGCCAAATTGTTGTGTTCATCATTGGTTGTCATATTTCAAAATTCCTCAAGGGTTATATTTCATTGTGATATTCCTAAATAGTTATGATGCATTGTGATGTACATGTTGTTGGTCAACTTGTGTGGAATTTCTATTTTCCTCTTCGGTTATTCCAAATTATAATGTTCCTCAATGGCTATGTGAAATTTGTGATGTTCCTTAATGTTTGTGTCACGTAGTTTTTGTGTACTTATATCAAATTGAAGTGTTCCTCAAGAGTTATGTCTAATTTCAATGTCCATGAAGGGATATGTTGGATAACAATGTTCCATATCAATTATGTGGCATTGTTACATTCATATTTATTGAGTTGTATCGAATTTCTACATTCCTCAATGGTTTTTTCATAGTGTGATGTTTCTTAAGGGTTATGCTAGATCTTGGCATTCCTCAGTGGTAATTTCATATTGAAAAAATTATCATGGTTGGATTAATTCGAATTGCTACAATCCTCAATGGTTATGTCACTTGTCAATGTTCATTAAATATTTTGTTGTAATGTTGCATTCACCATGGGTTATGATGTATTGCAATGTTTCTGAATGGTTACATACAATTCATTCAATTGATAAAGTACACATACAAAACTTACACTCAATAATGTTCAATCACTAATTTAAAATTGGAATGATTAAATTTTAGAATATATATTAACAATGTAGAGACCAATATAAATCCATCTTAACCCTCGATCTATCAAGTTCTAAGAGAGATCAAATCTCTCCAGGTGAAAACCTTTTTTAGAGTGAAAAACTTGATAAAAGGTTAAAGGTTTGCACCTAGAGGGATTTGATCCCTCTTGAGTCTTTATAGATCCGGGGTTGAGATGAATCTATCTTGATTTAATACATTAATATTAAATCATTATAAAATACATTAATATATTAAAAAATATTTATATATTTTATAATGTATTACGACCTCCATAACTACTACATTTTTTTAGTTATCTATTAATTGAAGCTAAGGTAGATATAAAAACAAATTCAAACCAATATATATATATATATATATATATATATATATATATATATATATATATTGTTGGAGGGAGGCCAAAGCGGAAAAGCAAGGCGTTTTTTGGAAAGAAAGCATGCACAAGAAAAGCAACAGCTGGAAGGAAGAACAACATGCACACATGGGAGGAAGACCTAACGACGGTAGGGTTAGGGTTTTGGTAAGGCATTGTAAACGACTAAAGAGCCTGAAATGTATAAATATAGATACTAAGGTATCATAAGGGGTTGGTTGTTTGATTGGTTGTTAGTTCAGAAATATACTTGGGTTGTTGGTTCAGATTATTATTGTTGTTGTAGTTATGCATGAGTTGATGTGATATGTATTGTTTTGCGATATAAGCCAGTTTTGTATAGTTGTTGAGGAAGAGAGGACGATGGAAGGTATATCTTGAGGGTTATATCACAGGATGGGGAGCCTGGTGCGATCTAGTCCTCCTAATACAAATCTTACCCGACTATGAAGAGTTGTAAGCACGCAATGTTGTAGATGCAAAATAAATATAATAAAATAGTTGAGAGCCAAATCTTTGTAGACGTAGCCCCAGGAGGGGGTGAACCACGGTAACATGTGTGTTGTGTGATGAATGCTTGCATATCTTTATTGTTTGAAGCAATTATTATTATGTTGAATGAATGAGTTTTTATAATTCCTTCTTACTCGTCGATAATCGTATATTTTTTTTACAAGTTATAATAAATGGCTCAATATATAGCTCGCTTATCTCACACCCAATCCTAGGCTGTAAACACCTGAGTCTTATAGCCACCCATTAAAGCTATCTCGGGTGATACTGCACAGTGCATTCTTTGTGTTGTGTTTCCTTTTGGTTTACCAGGAGGGTCGATAGTTTTAGAGGCTTTGTTGAAAACCCAACAGTCATGAACCCTAGGTCAATAAACACAAAAAATATAGAAGAATAGTAACCAACAAATGGTTCTATTGTCTTTGGTAGGAACAAAAGAGGGTTGAGTATATGAGATAAGTCGAAGATCTGTCCGGGGTGGATCAAGAAAAGGTTAGGGAAGAAAGCAATGATCCATTAGAAGGCAATGTTGAGATCGTGGAATCCCACAAAAGAAGAGATTGAAACTTGGCTAAGAAATAAGGAGCTAGAGTTTACACAGAAAGACAATAGAAACCCTAGACTAACACCATGCAAGTATCTTGAGAAATACATGTTTATTGATTTGCATGAAGTCTTTTTCTACGATTTTCCACACTTATTGCAGGAGTGGATACTAATATTGAAGGATAACCACGCAATGAACTGGATTTGATAGATAGAGTGGACCCCAATACAGATTGCACAGTTGCAAAAGGTGAACAACAAGTTCACCCGCGCAGTAGACTATTGGCTTGGCAGTATTGTGGCAGGCTTTATAACAAAGTTCACAGTGGACATAGCGAAGTCATACGGTGCAACAGAGAAAGAGTTTCTACGTGGACCTTGAAGAAGGTACATTCGATCGCTCTATACTTAGATTAAGATATTGCTATATAAAAAATGTGTAATGACAATGGAGTTAGACAACTAAACTTCCCTGCGTGCATGGGGGAAGGGGGGAAGCATTGACAGAGAAAGGAGAAATGGAAGGAGGAAATGAAAAATGCAAGAAGGAGGAACTCTTGGACCCAATCATGATGGAAGATGACTAGATCAAGCAGATTATGGAAACGACTGGAAATATGCGTAGCAGAGTACCCTACCAATACAAGGTGAACACCAAGAAGAGAATCATAGCTGTCAGGGAAGGCTTGGATAGTGATGAGGAAGAGGTAGTGGATCTTCSGGCTGTGGAGTAGATTGAGGAAATCYTGTGCGCAACATATGAGAGGAAGAGKAGAGGTCCAAGAGTGGGAAGAGAAGGMAATAATACTATCCATATTAATGTCAGTGTGGAACTCATAAACCCATGTGCGACTAATACACCAAAGAGAAAACCCTCRTTTATAACACCAAAGTTCATAAGCAGTCAGACAACAGGAAGTACATATACACAAGGAACAACARCTATAGGAGCCAGTTCAGGCAACACTAGTCAAGTATCTACACCGCATGAAGGTAGTAGCTCAACATTCAARATGGTAGGACATGATCCCACCATCAAGTTACCTGAATTTTAAGGAGAAGAAACATAAAACCCTAAGAAGCACTTGTTCATTTGTGAAAATATCTGGGAAGCAAAGAATATCACTAATGAAGATACCAAACTTTCATCGCTAGCTATTATGCTAAGAGCTGCACACTAGAATGATACATGAGTTCAGACCCAAATAATGCACCTAGGACGATAAGGACACTGGCCAACATTAAAAAGTTACTGATAAATGAGTTCCAAGAGCCAAGTTCAGAGGATCAATACATGAACGATATGATCGAAATAAGACAAAAACTAGGAGAGTTTGTATGGGAGATTGACCAGAGATTCAAGTGACTGAAGGGGAAGTTGAAGTATCGCATGACCAAGATGCAACATAGACACTTATTGTTCAACTCACGGCTCCCACATTTAAAATATCCATTGGGGAAAAAAAAGTTCAAAACGCAAGCGGAGGCTCTGCAGGCAGCCTTGCAACTAGAAGAAAACCAATACCAGCAAATGGACCCAACTATTGAAGATTTGAAGGAGGACTTGAAGAATTTAACGTTTGAACTGAACCAGAATAAGAGTAAGGACAAAGGAGAAGTTGTTTGGTGTAATACATGCAAGAAGGAACGCCACCACAAGAATGAATGCCCAACATTCGTGCAGTATATGGCAATAGGAATTCCAAACCTGTTACCCATAGGAGGACCATGGTGTGAAGTCTGTAAGAAACTGGGTCATGACTCCTATCATTTCTCGATGATGCAGAAATACTAGACAGTGCCAAAGAGTTCATATTGAACCTTTTGCAAGTTAGTGGGCCACGATGACATAGACTGCAGAACTATGGATTTGATGTGAGAAATGACATCAGATGCATATAGAGTGAAGACATAAATGATGACGGGTCAACCTGCACCACAGTTTAACCCAGTTATAGCCCCATACAACATTGTGCAGCAGCAGTATAATACTTTGCAACAACCATACAATAACATGCAGCCACAGTAAAATGAAACATAACCTCAGTACAATACCATGCAGTATAATCAGGTGCCTCAGTATAATGTACCAAGAGGAGATAGAGCAGGCTACAAAGGTGGAGGAAGAGAAAGAGGAGGTTTCGAATGAGGTAGAGGACCAGTGGTGTGTCACAATTGTCAACAACCGAGACATTGTCTAAGAGAATGTCCACTTCCACCAGTAACTTGTATGTATTGTCACACATCAGACCATGATACAAAAGAATGTATGACACTACTAGTAAAGATCCGAGAAAAGAGGAACCAGAACAACCAGAATGTTCAGTGGATTTCCGCCGAAGAAAGAGATGAAGGATGAAACATTAATATAGTGACTCATGGAGGAGATAAAATAGGGGACGATACTGTTCACCAAGAGCCAGCACAAAATCACTAGGTGAAAAAGAACGCGAAACCCAAGAAGTAGTTTGACACACAAAAGGAAAAGGAGATATTTAAGCAAGACCGAAAATAATTCTAGAAGGAAGATATTGTGACGAATTCAACTACACAACAAAGTAGGGAAGCACCATAATATGAAATGCCTATGTTATTGGATCATACCAGCGAAATAAATTCCATGGGACAAGTAAGTTCAATCAAAGGATTTTTTCAATCATGTTTAAAGGTATTAAGTGATCCATCATCTATGAAAATATTGCAAAACATACTAGAAAAATGTAAACTAGCAAATTTGGGTCGTTTTGTGACGACTATTTCGATGCTCTTGCAACGTTATGTCGTGGATATTGCGACGAACCTTGATTCTCTCAAACGTCGTATCATAGAATGTGGAAATTTCGATGAACTTGAATTAACTTCTCAAGCGCAATGACCGTAGGGAACTTCTCACAATTGCGACAAAAAAAGAAATATCGTCGCCAATACGACAATATAGACAAACTAAGTGAAACCAATTATTCGTCACAATTGCGAAGACAATTTTTCATGGTCTATATAGCAAATTCGTCGTAGGATTTTTTATTGTCATTGTAATGATCCCAAGCCAAATTCTTTCTTGGAATCACTAACTACTACTAATTTATTGAGTTATTAAGTGCATACAAGATTCATTAACACATGGAGATCACAATATATTCAAGATGTAGAAGCACAAGCAAAGATCTGACCTTTTTATTATGAGCAATGTAAGATCAATACAATAGATGGATCATTTGGCATAAACCTCAGATGGTCGTACAAGCAATAGATATGCGTTGCTACAAAATGCTCCCGGCAAAATAAGCCTCTAAAGGCTGGATATACAATGAATATTGAATCAAGCAGATCTGAGTCGTACTAATGCTCAACCTCCAAGGTGGAAAGTGCCACGTCCTGCTAGAATGCTGAAGCCCTCAATAATTCTGCCCTACTACCAAAAGTTTCCAATCCTCC